>MU005573.1:6968-85076 GCA_010405425.1 Lentithecium fluviatile CBS 122367
AATAAAGATAGATTACTTAGCCTATTATAAGAACTTAATACGCTCCTCGTAATAGGATAAGAAGTACCTAAAGAATAATAAGAATAAGTTATTAGATAATATTATAACGACCTAATATATAGACACCCTAGCATTATAAGAACTATAGAACTTATCTAGCGTAACTACTAGTTTAAAGAAATAAAATAAAAGGTTATAAACTATATTTAAAAATGCGCAGACTGCTAAAAGAACAAACACGGTACCTACGCACTATATAAAGAAATGCAAGCTATCTAGATTCTAGAAGAACCCTAGACTAATATCTCTATAGACTTTATTACTAGACTACTAAGTTCTAAGGACCTAGTAACTAGCACACTATATAATGTAATACTAGTAATTATTAATTAATTTATAAAGTACGTAGAAATAATTCTATTCTATAATACGTACACGGTAAGATAACTTAGATTTATAATCCTAGACTAACTAGTTAGGCACTACGGAATACTAAGAATAATTATTAGTAATTAAGATAAGCTGTTTATATCTAACTATTAGACAACATTAATAGTAATTATTAGAATAAAACAAAAACTATTAACGGCCTATTATCTATAGATAGATAAATAAACTAAACGAATAAACAGAACTATAAAAACCTACCTAAAGATATACAGTAATAAACTATAAAATAATTAGGTATCTCTACTACTAATAGCCTAATTAGCGTATAATAATAAAAAATTAGAAGTAATAGGATAAATACCGTTCTATGCGAACTACAAAAGACATCTATATCTCTTTAAAAGAACCTTACTAATAAAAGTATAAACTAAAATAGCGGTTAACGACGCTAAAGACATAAATAAAGTATATAAAGAAATAAAGAAAAATATGTAAAAGGCATAATAAAAAAGCATTTAGTATAATAACTAAAAACGAAAAACAGCACCTTAGCTAAAGAAGAGGGATAGAGTATATCTGCTTATAAAAAATCTTCGCATAATACGACTAGGTAAGGGACTAAACTACGTAAAAGTTAGACTATTTTTAGTTCTTAAACAAATTAGCCTAGTAAATTATAAACTCTAACTCCTAAGTAATGCAAAGGTTTACCTAGTATTCTACGTATCTACCCTAGAACTAGCAGACCCTAGGACACTATTATAAATAACGTTCTACTATTAAAAGGATAAAGACGATAAGTATAAAGTTAAAGCACTACGCAGGTACCGCAAAGTAGACTAATAAGACTTCTAAGACAGCAACTTCTACTAGGAATAGCTAGTAAAATAGAAGGGTTATCTTAAGTTAGAAAATATATAGGAACCTAAAGCTAACCTATAAAACTGTTAGTAACTACTTAAAGAAGTAAGACTAAGGTTTAACGCCTATTACTATATAGGATAAACATAACTATAAAGCTAGAATAAAAAATAGATAAAAGTAACGCACCCTAGAAAGGTCCTAAGAACGAACTAGCATCTATAACGTTGTAACCTGCTACCGCGTTATCTAGAGCTAATAGAGTAGACTATATTATTAGTAAAAACTCTACACTAATAAAAGTAGCTAGATAGTCTGCCTTAACGTTTACTACCTTACTCTTAGCCTTAAGCTCTAACGTAAGGCATACGGCCTTCTTTGCAGTACGCTTCTTAGCCTACGCTAGAATCTTCTTATTCTGTAGCAACTAGGATATTACCTCTACTAATAGCTTCTTATCTGCACCTACCTTCGCTTAATATTCCTCTCTAGTCTAATTAAGTAATAACTAAGATATATTAACGTACGGCTTTCCCGCGCGAACGCACTTAGCACACTTTAAATAAGAATTTAGTATAACGTAGTAACTTAAGTTTTTAGAAAAACACCTATTATAGGGAACGTTAGTAATAGTGTTAGCAGTAAGGATTTTATAGAAGAGATAGAGTTAATATTTATAAAAGTTAGAAGATATAACGACCGCAGGACACTTATAAGGCAGGTAGGGCAAACTATTTATAAACTAACCCTATAAGATGTTAGGTAATTAAGGATAATTATATAAAGGGGAGAGATAATATTACGACTAGTAGTTAAATAAGCGACAGGAATAATAATTAGTCGCGTACCTAGACGCTAATAGAAGGTACTAAGATATAAACACTAATTATTATTATATTACGTAATTAATAGCCGCGCTAAGGACTAGCGATAGCTTTAGTAGGAACTATTATAACTATTAATAGTCCCGCAGCCGACTATTAACACTAGAGCTATAAGTATATAGGAATAGCAGGAACCCTTATAGTTCCTAGTGTTTAACTTAGTTAATAATCTATTATTTAGATTCTATTAAGCATTATTAATTTAACAGTTTTATAACTTTAATACTAACTAACCTGTTACTTACTTACGTAACTAATAGCCTCCTCCCTATTGTCGCTCCTGCCTAAGAACCAACTTACCCTTATAGAATTAGCTACCCCGTAGGGACGTAATAAGAACTTAGGCAACTTTTTAGTATTGCTAATTAAGTACCTTTTACTAAATAAGCTATATAGTAACTCTAATAGACGCATTCTATTACTAATTATACTATGCACTTTAAGAAATACGCTATACAGCTTAACTAGGAAGAAGTACCTTTAATAGTTATATATAAGTAAGGCTTAAAACTAAAGATTCGCGAAGAGCTACTACGCTCTAGAAACCTTATCGCCTCTCTAAAGGATCTCTATAAAGAATCTATTAGGATTAACGCTAAATAGTATAAGTTATACTAAGAACTGCGCTAGTAAGAATAGAAGCTACGCCCTAGCTTTAGAAAGCTACCTAATAGCTACGTAGTAAAGTATTAAGCCTTAGGTAATTAACTACAACGCTACTAACATAATAATTATAGTTATTAGCTAATAGAAGAAATCTAGTATAATAATATAAAGAAAAGGGAGTTAGGAGGATTAGGCTTTTATAAGCCTTACTAGCGTAACTCTAAAGGACCTCTAAAGAGACTATAGTTCTAAGAAGTAGAGACGCGTAAATACTTTAAATATAGTAAGCCTAGCTACCTTATAAAGAACTGCTATTCTAGAAATAAAGTTAAATAATAGCTAAATATTATAATAAAGGATAACTAGAAAATAGAGGAAGAAGAATAGGACGTAGTTAACGTAATTAAAAGAATTAATCTAGAAATAATAGAACGCCTAGACACTCTAGATAAATAACTATATAAAGATCTAAAAGAACTTAATAGTAAGAAAGAACCCTATTACCCTATCTAGCAAGCACTAACGCTGCATCTAGATGCAAAGGAACCTTACCTAGGCACACCTATAGTATAGGACTTCCTTAAGGAATTTAAAACATAACTACGTAATAGAGATGCTCTACTATATAGGATCCTAAAAGAGAAACCTAAGCCTATAGAAGAAAACAGAGGAAGACTCTACGTAGTTACCTAGAAAATAGAAGATACTATAAAGTATAACTATAAGTATTAAAATAAGAAATAGAAGTATAATAATAAACTACTAAACTATTAACTACGCTACTACGTTAACGTGTGTAACCCTAGATATAGAAGTATAAACTATACTATATGTATAGACGACTACTGCAAGGTACACTACGTAGATAAAATTAATAGAAGTTACTTCCCTAGGGCTAGATATTAATGTAAGTAGGAATAGTTTAATTGCCCTATAAATGAGTGTAATAAGCACCTATAGGATAAGCGCGAAGCATAGTACTTCCTGCAGAAAACTAACGCGGAAAACACAGCATGCACCCTGCTTATAGACGGCATCTGCATCTAGAACTAATAGCAAACTTACTTAGAAGTAATATATAAGAAGCATTACTATAAGAAAGAAAAATACAGCTTTTACTTACATCCTCTAGTATTCGCTATATAAATTAATCTAGAATACAGCATAAGGTATAAACTACGCAGAGGATAAAGTAATAATAGCAATTATAGAGTACTTAAACTTAGATAACAGCCTTTTTTAGGCTAAAACTAAGGCGAGAAGACGCTTTCTAAGAATTTAATGCTATAGGCAATAGAGCATTAATAAAACTCGCTATCTAGGTTAAAGATATTAAGGCTAGAGCTATAATAGACTTAGGGGTATAAGAAAACTATATCTTACCTACTACTGCTAGAAAAGCTAGACTTATAATAAAATAAAAATAATAATTATACCTCCTTTATATAGGAGATGGGGCACTAATGCCTAAGACGCTAAGAATAGACTATAAGGTTAAAGCGATACTTAAGATTAACTAATACTAAGAACAAATTACCTTTAATATACTAAGATCCTTTAGACACAAAGTAGTACTTAGATTACTATAGTTAAGAAGTTATAACCTATATATTAAATAGGATAAAGAAAAAATATCTTTAACACGCTATAAATATATATTATAAGCGGTACCTATACATTAGCTAAGTCTAGTAATAGATAAAAGAGAACTTAACATACTCTCGTAACTAGAAGTTAATAAATATAAATTAACCTTAGAAGACGCTAGCAGGAACTACTAGGTCTAGAAATATAAAAATATAAGTATTAGCATAACTTACAGCATCCTAAAACAGTATAAGAAATAGAAACATCTATTTTAGGAAAGGAAAGAAAAGGCAAACCTACCTAAGCACTAACCCTAGGATTATATAATTAACCTAGAAGAAGGGAAAGTACTACCCTTTAGACCGCTCTACGTAAAAACTAGTAAAGAACTTAAATAGGAAAAGGAGTTTATAAGAAAAAACCTAGAGAAAGGGTATATTTAACCCTTAAAATTACTAGCAGCTAGCCTATTTACCTTTATAAGAAAGAAAGATAGAGAACTATAACTATATATAGATTATTAATAACTTAATATAATAACTATTAAAAACTAATATCTATTACCTAACGCAGCTAAGCTAAGGGACAGACTTGCAAAAGCTACTATCTTTACTTTACTAGATCTCTAAGACAGTTACTACCTAATACAGATAAAGGAAGGAGAAGAATAGAAGATAGTATTTTAGTTAAGACACAGACTTTATAAATACCTAGTTATGCCCTTTAGACTTACTAATGCACTAGTAACATTCTAAGCGCTTATTAATAACGTACTATAAGAATACCTTAACATATTTATTATCGCTTACATAGACGATATTCTTGTCTTCTCTAAGCATAATAGGGATTACTAAAAACATATTAAGGCGGTACTTAGCGTACTAGACAAAACAAACCTACGTCTAAAACTAAAGAAATGCAAGTTCTACGTATAAGAACTTAAGTACTTAGGTTTTGTTATAAACGCATAAGGTATTAAAATAAGTCTAGATAAAATTAAAGCTATACGCACCTAGCTATAACTAAAGATAGTAAAGCATATCTAAGAGTTCTTAGGATTCTACGAATTTAATTAATAGTTTATTAAAAATACGCAGCAGTTACTACACCCCTAACAGAACTTATAAAGAAAAATATACTATTTATATAGGAAGACAAATAGGAAAAGGCCTTTTAACTTCTATAAATGGCATATATTACGCCACTAGTACTAGTTAACTTCTAAAGTAATAAGCTACTATAGATTAAGACAGACGCAAGCGACTAAGCACTTAGAGCCTACGTAAAGTAAGAAAGAAATAGAAAATAGCACCTAATAGCTTACTATTTAAGGAAGCTTACGGACGTAGAAATATAATATAACATCTATAATAAAGAACTATTTGTAATTATTAAAGCACTTAAATACTAGCGAATCTACGCATATAGCTATTCTAAGCTTACTATCTTTACTAATTATAAGAACCTCCTAAGGTTTATAATAATAAAGGATCTTACGCTAAGATAAGTAAGATAGTCTAAAGTACTTAGATAGTATAAGTTTAGGATCGTATATATACCTAGAAAAGAAAACGAACGCGCTAATATACTAAGCTAATAAAGTAACTTAGCTAGAGATAAAATAATCGCACGCGCCGCTATCCTAGTATAGAATAAAGATAGATTACTTAGCCTATTACGAGAACTTAATGCGCTCCTCGTAATAGGATAAGAAGTACTTAAAGAATAATAAGAATAAGTTATTAGATAACATTATAATAACCTAATATACGGACACCCTAGCATTATAAAAACTATAAAACTTATCTAGCGTAACTACTAGTTTAAAGGAATAAAGTAAAAAGTTATAAACTATATTTAAAAATACGCAGACTGCTAAAAGAATAAACACGGCACTTACGCACTATACGGAGAAATATAAGCTATCTAGATTCTAGAAGAACTCTAGACTAATATCTCTATAGACTTTGTTACTAGACTACTAAGTTCTAAGGATTTAGTAACTAACACATTATATAACGCAATACTAGTAATCGTTAATTAATTTACTAAGTATGCAGAAATAATTCTATTCTATAATACCTACATAGTAAGATAACTTAGATTTATAATCCTAGACTAACTAGTTAGGTATTACAAAATACTAAAGACAATTATTAGCGATTAAGATAAGCTATTTACATCTAACTATTAGACAACACTAATAGCACTTATTAGAATAAAATAAAAACTATTAACGGCCTATTATCTATAAACAGACAGATAAACGGAACAAATAAATAGAACTATAAAAACCTACCTAAAGATATACAGTAATAAACTATAAAATAATTAGGTATTACTACTACTAATAGCTTAATTAGCGTATAATAATAAGAAATTAGAAGCAATAGGACGAACACTATTTTATATAAACTATAAAAGACATCTATATCTCTTTAAAAGAATTCTACTAATAAAAGTATAAACAGAAACAGCAGTTAAAGACGCTAAAGATATACACAAAATACACGAAGAAATAAGAGAAAATATATAAAAGGCATAATAAAAAAGTATTAAATATAATAACTAAAAACGAAAAACGGCACCTTAGCTAAAGAAGGGGGATAGAGCATATCTGCTTATAAAAAATCTTCGCATAACATAACTAAGTAAAGGATTAGATTATATAAAAGTTAAACTGTTTTTAGTTCTTAAATAACTTAGTCTAGTAAACTATAAACTCTAACTCCTAAGTAATATAAAGGTCTATCTAGTATTCTATATATTTACTCTAAAGCTAGTAGACCCTAGAACACTATTATAAATAACGTTCTACTACTAGAAGAATAAAGATAATAAATATAAAGTTAAAGCACTACGCAGGTACTGTAAGGTAGACTAATAAAACTTCTAGAATAGTAACTTCTACTAGAAATAGCTAGTAAAGTAGAAAGGTTATTCTAAGTTAGAAAATATATAGGAACCTAAAGCTAACCTATAAAACTATTAGTAACTACTTAAAGAAGTAAGACTAAGGTTTAACGCCTACTACTACATAGGATAAACGCAGCTATAAAGCTAGAATAGAAATAGATAAGAGTAACGCACCCTAGGAAGGTCCTAAGGATAAACTAGCATCTACAACGTTATAGCCCGCTACCGCGTTATCTAGAGCTAATAGAGTAGACTATATTATTAGTAAAAACTCTATACTAATAGAAGCAGCTAGATAGTCCGCCTTAACGTTTACTGCCTTACTCTTAGCCTTAAGCTCTAACGTAAGGTATATAGCCTTCTTCGCGGCACGCTCCTTAGCCTGCGCTAGAATCTTCTTATTCTATAATAACTAGAATATTACCTCTACTAATAGCTTGTTATCTATATTTACCTTTATTTAATACTCCTCTCTAGTCTAATTAAGTAATAACTAAGACATGTTAACGTATAGCTTTCCTACGCGAACGCACTTAGTACACTTTAAATAAGAATTTAGTATAATATAGCAACTTAAGTTTTTAGAAAAACACCTATTATAAGGAACGTTAGTAATAGTATTAGTAGTAAGGATTTTATAAAAGAGATAGAGTTAACGTTTATAAGAATTAGAAGATATAATAACTATAGAATACTTATAAGGCAGGTAGGGCAAACTGCTTATAAACTAACCCTATAGAATATTAGGTAATTAAGGATAATTATATAAAGGGGAGGGATAATGTTATAACTAGTAGGTTAAATAAGTAATAAGAATAATAATTAGTCGCGTACCTAGACGCTAATAAAAGGTACTAAGACACAAACACTAATTATTGCTATATTACGTAATTAATAGCCGCGCTAAGGACTAGTAATAGCTTTAGTAGGAACTATCGCAACTATTAATAGTCCTGTAACTAACTATTAACACTAGAGCTATATGTATATAGGAACAGCAGGAACCCTTATAGTTCCTAGTGTTTAACTTAGTTAATAATCTATTATTTAGATTCTATTAAGTATTGTTAATTTAACAGTTTTATAACTTTAATACTAACTACCTGTTACTTACTTACGTGACTAACAGCCTCCTCCCTGTCGTCGCTCTTGCCCGAGAACCAACTTGCCCTTATAGGACTAGCTACCCCGTAGGGACGTAACAGCTAGCCGCGCCTCTAATAGATAGAGGTAACGGCGCTCTATAGCAACCTAAGAAGATAAAACTCTAGAATAGGCAGAATACCGCGAACCTATAAATAGTAGATAAAGAGGCGCTTTAGAGGCACCCTAAACTGCAAACTCTAGGCTATAAAACGTATTAGAGGACATAGTAAAATAATACTAATATTACTCTTTAAATAGTTATCTTTCTTACTAGAATATTACTCCTAGCGGTATAGCTCTATAACCCTAAGTGTTTTAAGAAGGTAAAACTAAATACTTACTAGCTCTAATAGCTTAATACTATAACAGATAAAATTAACTCTCTATATTAAAATTTTACCTAGAAGCTAGTTAAACGCTTTTATAGATAAGCTATCCTAAGAAGTAAGTAGGTTTTTAAGGCTAAATAAGGCCCTAAAGGGGAAGTGCTACGCTATAAGGCTTATTAGGTTATGCGTAGCTATAAGTAGTAAGAGGGTATTAATTATTATAAAACCTTTGCTGCTGTTATTAAGCTAATAAGCTATAAGGCCCTTTTTACTATTACTACTACCTAAGACTTAGAAGTACACTAGATAGACGTTAAAACTGCCTTCCTATATAGAAAGGTTAGTAAAACTATTTACATTAACTAGCCTAACTACTTTAATAATAAGTTATTATAGGTTTATAAGCTTATTAGAGCTCTATATAGACTAAAGTAAGCGCTCTATATCTAGTATAATACCTTACGCAAATTTCTTTAATTACTTAGTTTTACCTCTATTTTAGTAGACCTTAGTATATTTACTAAGAACAGTGTCTTTACTACTATCTACGTTAATAACCTCTTAATTACTAGATGTTACGTGGAAAATACGCCTATTTTCCCTGCTCTGAGTACATATGCTAGTTAAGTCTAAGACGGCTTAAGGTAATCCTTTTGCTCGTTACACTAGACCTAACTTAGCCTAGATCTAGGAGCTAAAGGACGCTCTTAGTAAGCGCTTCTAGATAACTAACCTTAGCAAATGTTTCTAGTACTTAGGCATAAAGATTATACGTAATTGCGTAAAACGTACTCTTATACTATTCTAAGAAGCCTATATTAAAAGCCTACTTAAAAAAAATAGTATAAGGGATTATAGTATTATAGCTACCTCTATAAACGCTAAACTTAAGATTCTAGTAACTTCTATAGACTACTAGGCACCTACTACCCTGCGTTAATAGTATATAAAAGCTATTAAAGAACTTATATATCTTATACTTAGTATACGCTCTAATATTACCTTTATTATTTTATACCTTAGTAGGTTAATAGTAAACCTACTACTAGCCTATAAAACTGCGCTAAAGTAGGTCTTCTATTATCTTAAAGGCACCTATTTTCTAGTACTTACGTACTACGGCCTACTTACCCCTTTAGTTAAATATACTAATACTAACTAGAAAGGTAATCTCTAGACCTAGCAATCTACTACTAGATATATTTTTAATATTAAAGGCAGTGCTATTAGCTAGTCTACTAAAAGATAGCCTATAGTTACCCTTTCCTTATGCGAGGCTAAGTATATAGGATAAACCTAAGTAATAAAGAAAGCTGTATAGCTGCGTAAGCTACTTAAAGTAATACTCGCGTAAGGGAACTATCCCTCTATAATAATTATCTTTAGAAATAACTAAGGCGCCTTAGTACTTACTAAGAACTTACAGAATTACGTACGTACTAAATATATTAATATCTAGCACTACTACGTACGCGAAGTTATTAAAGTAAAAGTAGTAAACCTCTAGTACGTACCTATAGTAGAGTAAATAGCAGACGGCCTTACTAAACCTTTACCTAAACTAGCCTTTTAGTAATTTATTACTGCTCTTAGACTAGCCCTTATAAAATAAAACGCGCTTTCTTTATAGGTAGTAATATAATTACTATAGACTAATAGAACCTTTAAAGAGACCTTTTATATTATAATAGTCTATCTCTTAAACGCCTACTATAATAGACACTCTATTATAACTCTTTTTAAGCAAACTATAAGAACCTGTAAATCTAGGTGTTATAGTATCCTTCCTAGGTCCCCTGCCACTGCTAAGTCCTAGTCGTACTGTTATTAGTACGCCTAGAACTATTCTCTAAACTTTACTCTAACTAGCAGTTAGTTTGCGCACTAGAAGCATAGACTACTCCCCTAAATATTTCTGCTTCGCACCTATTTGCTATTTCTGTTCTGTATATAACGTCTTATATTTACTTAGATATTATACGTAGTAATTAATTAGTCTTTACTGTAAGAACTAAAGGCCTACTTATTACGTCCTTATAATATTACGTTATATTTCTACCTCTAGCTATTATAGCTACTAATGCAGACCTAATATAACATATTTTTACTAAACTAGCGTCTATCTAAGCTAGCAGTAAGGTAATTAAGGCTAGTAATAAAGCGTTATAGCAGACTCTTACCTAGTAAGAGGCCTAACACTATAATAATATAGCTACCCTTTAATAAGAATTTAAAGAACGTTTAGCTACTATTAAATAGTTAGCCTCTTCTCTACCTAAAGCTGTAGTAGAGGCTAAGGTTTAACTAGCGCCTATAACTACCTAAAAGTCTAGAACTAGCTTATCTCTCTCCTAATAGACGCCCCTAATAACCTAAGCTGCTCTAAATATTTAATCTAAGAAGCTCCCTAACTTACTATTATTTATAGGAAAGAAAAAGGACCTACTACTCTTCCTAACTAAGCTCTAATATAAGCTTAAAGAAAACTCTAATTAATTTCCTAATAAAGAGGCGCGATTAATTTACGCTTACTTCTAACTTAAATATAACTCTACTACTCTTATTAACCTATTAATAGAAAAGAATATTTATACTATAGAATAACTTATTAGGTTTCTTTAAGCTACTTATAGTAACCTAAACTATAAACTAACTACCTAGAGCTAACTAGATAACCTAAAGTAAGAAAATAAGGGGTTTTTTTTCTACTTTACTAACTTCTAACGCCTAATTACTAATATAAACCTAAATAAGGGCGCCTAGATTAACTAGCATTACTATTCTCTATTAGATAACCTTTACTAAGTAATAGTTAGTATTCTAATTCCTTTATTTTTAAATAACTATGCTAACCTAATTACCCTATATAATAATAATATAAGATACCTCTTAGCCTACTGCTCTGCCTTAACTACCTCCTAACACTTCTCGCCCCCTTATAGGGATTCTAATATAATAAAGATAGACTTAAGCTATACACCTGCTAAATTAAAGAAGCATAAGTACTATAGAAAGAAAGAACTATACTTTAAGTATAGTAAATATAGCTATATCTCCTATAACTATTCTATTCTTCTTTTCTATGCCTAAAATAACAGCGTTTCTACCTTTACCTACTCTACCACTCCTCTAACTTATTAGTAAAAGAGTTTTAGCCTAACTACCTTACTTTATAGCTCTTTCTAATAATCCTGCTAGAGCTATAGCTATAGAAGTTTATAAAAAGGCTTATTCTAGAGTTAAGTTACTTCTTAGAACCTATATTATATTAGATCTCTACTAACCTTTAGACTGCCTCCCTAACTAAGAATAAGAAGCATTAAATTAATATACCTATTTTATTAAGATAGAGTATACTTATTACTACAGTCTAAGCTCTTATTAACTTAGAAGCTAATAGTATTAGATATATAAATTAAGATCTAGCGCGCTAATTAAATCTCTAACTAAAACCGCTTGCCTAGATACTACACCTAACTAGATTTAATAGAAAATAACTTAAAGAAGGTTCTATTTTATATATAACCTCTACTATAATTACCTACTATAGTTATAAGAAGTAATTAGAGCTATACGTAACTAATACTAGAAGATATAACCTAATACTAGGCTAACCTTAGTTATATTAATATAAAGTTACGTTTAATTACTAGAACTAAGTCCTAAAGTTTAATTTCTTTTAATGCTAGGCTAGGTGCCTGCGCTAATACTAATATAAAACTAGAACCTAAGAGCTTATTACTATAGGCACCTAGATACCTATAGGTAAGAGACTAATAGAAGTTTAGAGAAAGTTATCTCTAAGACCTCTATATAAAAATACCTAATAGTTACCTAGTACTAATAATAGAGAACTAGATATCTGCTGTATTAGAGCAGCACCCTTAATAATTCTATTCTAATAACTAAACTATAAGATCTTCGCTGCCTTTATAGCTAACATAGATAAGGCCTTAAAAGAAAGAAAGTATACTAACCTAGTAATAAAGGTACCTTATAAGTACTATAACCTATTATATATATTCTTCTAAAAGAAAGCTAATAAACTGCCTAAGAGATAATTATATAACTATAAGATTAAACTAATGCCTAGTAAACACCCTAGATATAGACCTCTATATAGCATATCTTAGAATAAACTAAAGGTGCTATAGAAGTATCTTAATAATTACCTATTAAAGAGATTTATCTAAGCTAGCTTATTACTTATTACCTCTCTAGTTATCTTTATAAAGAAGCTAGGTAAAGGTCTACGCTACTACGTTAATTACTAAGCGCTTAACGCCCTAATAATTAAGAACTAGTACCTAATCCCCTTACTATAGGAAACCCTAAGTTAGTTAAGTAAGGCTAGGTTTTATATAAAGTTTAATATTATCGCTGCCTTTAATAAGCTATAGATAGCTAAAGGAGATAAATAGTTAACTACCTTCTAAACCTAATATAGCCTATTTAAATACCTAGTAATACTATTTAGCTTAGCTAATGCCCTAAGCACGTTCTAGCATTTTATAAATAACGTGCTCTAACTATACCTTAATATCTTCTACATAGCTTATATTAATAATATACTAGTCTATAGTAATTCCCTAGCTAAATATAAGACGTACGTTTAACTAGTGCTTAAGGCGCTAGAAGAAGCTAGCCTATAACTTAATATAAATAAATGTAAGTTCTATAAGACTAAAGTTATATACCTAGAGTATGTAATCTCTTCTAAAGAAATTTAGATAGACCTAAATAAAGTTAGAATAATTATAGAGTAGGAGTATCTAAAGAACGTAAAGAATATATAGGCCTTTATTAGGTTTACTAACTTCTACTAATAATTTATTAATAACTTCTTAAATCTAGTAAGCCTACTTATAGCCCTTATAAAGAAGGATGTATAATTCTAGTTTAACCTAATCTATTAGGAAGCTTTTAACGTACTAAAGAAAGTGTTTACTAAGGCTTCTATCCTTTAATACTTTAACCTAGAACTTCTAATAAGCGTAGAAGCGGACGCCTCTAACTATATTATAGTAGGTATTATATTTTAGACTAACGCTAAAGGTATAACCTAGCCTATTATATACTTCTTAAAGCGTATAAGCCCTGCTAAGAGTAACTATAAGATCTATAATAAAGAATTACTTATAATTATTTAATGCTTTAAGTAATAGAGACCTAAACTTACAGAAGCTGCCTTCCTAATTAAAGTACTAAGTAATTATAAGAACCTATAGTACTTTATAATAATAAAGCAGCTAAGCTACTAATAAGCCTAATAGTCTAAATACCTCTCTTAATTTAACTTTATAATAACCTATTATCCTAGAAAGAAAGGAAAGAAGCCTAATACTTTAATAAGACGCTCTTAAGACGTCTCTGCGTAAGATAAAGCTTAATAAGCTAGAAACTAGATACTATTAAGGCCTAAACTATTCTCTAAGCTCTTAGAGCTTTCTAGGATAACATTCCTAAGAGCCCTAATAATAAACCTAGCTAAGACAGATCGCTTAATAATAAACATTATTAATAATAAATATGCTAATAATAGATTTATTTAAGACACATTAAAGTTACTCTAAGAAGGCGCCTAATAGTCTAAACTAGTTACTCTAAGTAAGTGTAAAGACTAAAATAGCAGATTATACTACTAAGACTAATTAGTAATCTCTAACTCTAATAAACTAAGAATTAAGTTATTTTAACTTATATATAAGTCTTCTGTTAGTAGCTACTCTAGTAGAAAGAAGACTCTTAATATTCTTTAGCGTAAGTATTACTAGCTGCGTATATTTAATACTATCTAATAATTTATTACCTGCTACTATACCTATTATAGAGCGAAGGCTTTCTATAAGAAGTACTATAGCTTATTAAAACTATTACCTATACCTAAATAGCAATAGCAAGACATCTCTATTAACTTTATTATTAACTTACCTAAATCTAAAGGCTATATAAATATTATAGTAGTAGTTAATAGACTATTAAAGTACTAATATATAATCTCCTACGCGTTAATAACAGCCCCTGTAATAGTAGAACTATTTCTCTAATATATATAGGTTTATTATAGCCTACCTAATACTATAGTATCTAATTAAGGAATATAGTTTATCTCTACCTTCTATAATAAACTATATAAATAACTAAAGGTTTAAGCCTAACTCTCTACTACTTTCTACTCTAAGAGTAAGAGATAAACTAAAAACGTAAACGCTGTAATAGAATAAGTCCTCTAAGTATTTAAAAACTACTAATAAGATAACTAGGTATAATAGCTACTAATAGCATAGTTTAAAGCTAATAATATAACCTTTAAATCTATATAAGTTTCTTTATTTCTTATAAACTATAGATAACACCCCTAAATAAGTTTTAAACCCCTAATAAATATAGTTCGCCTAGCCTATTAGGCACTATAAGTAGCTAACGCGAATAAAATAATTAAAAAGATACGCGATATAATTAAGTTTATACGCAAAGAGTTATTATAGGTATAAGCTATATAGTAAAAATATATAAACTAGACGTAAATACCTACCCTAACGTATAAAGTAGGTAACTAAGTGTAGCTTAACGCCTAAAATATCTAAACTAACTAATAGTTAAAGAAGCTAGACTAAAAGAACCTTAGCCTATTTCTAGTAGCTAAAATAGTCTTATTCTACGCTTACTAACTAAACCTACCTAGTAGTATAAAGATATATCTAGTATTTTATATCTCTCTAATCTAACTAGCCACGCCTAAATCTAATTACCTACCTAGCTAGCAGAAACCACCCTCTAAACCTATTATAATTAATAATAAACTAGAGTTTATTATTAAGAGCGTTAAGAGAATCCGCTATAAAAAAAGAAAATAAACCTAGAAATACCTAACCTAATAGACTAGCTATAATAAATTATTATAGGAGCTAGCTAAGTTTCTAGAAGAGACTAAAGTAGTTAAGTAATTCTATACCTAATACCTAAACAAACTAATCCCTAGTATCCTAGCAACCTAACGCCTAATTTAAAAAGAGAATAGAGGGGGGGGTACTATTATAGTATCCTCCCTAGGTCCCCTACTACTACTAAGTTCTAGTTATACTATTATTAGTACGCCTAGAACTATTCTCTAAACTTTACTCTAACTAGCAGTTAGTCTGCGCACTAGAAGCATAGACTACCCCCCTAAATATTTCTACTTTGCACCTATTCGCTATTTCTGTTCTATACATAACGTCTTATATTTACTTAGATATTACACGTAGTAATTAATTAGTCTTTACTGTAAGAACTAAAGGCCTACTCGTTGCGTCCTCGTAACACTAGGCTAGGCATAGAGAAGTTCTTTACCTTAGACCTCTCTATAACCTTAGCCTAGAGGAGCTAGCTATAGGCACTATTAGAGCGTAATAATAATAAACTTTCTAATTAAACCCCTCTTAAGCGTCTCGCCTTATAGTAAGTCTTCTAGAGTAGCGCCTTAGAGCTCTATCCTTATTTACTAATAGCGCCTAAAAAGTGCGCCGCTTATAGGGCAGCTACTAGGCTTATAAGAAAGTTACCTAGTCTATTACTCTAGCAACGCCCTGTAACTATAAGCTACTCTTCTAAATTACTAGTAAAGCCCCCTATAGTCGCCCTAATATAGGGGGGCTGCCCTGCTGTACGCGCGCCCGTTTACTAAGTAGGTAAAGCGACGGCTTAGGCGGAGCTACCCTCTTATATATATCCTGCAACGCTTAATAGGCACGCTAGGCGTGTTACGTAGCATATAGAGTGGAAAAATATTTTTAGACACCTTTTTGTATAGTAAATTAAGTAGACATAAGCTGGCCTATAGTTTCTAGCAATGCTCTCTACAGGATTAGATAAAAGAGTTTAATTTTTTAATTTATTTTAATTTATTTTAAAAAAAAATTTTAATTTTTCGAATTGTTCTAATTTATTTCGAATTTATTTCGAATTACTCCAATTTATTCCGAATTTATTTTAATTTATTTCGATTTATTTCGAATTTATTTTGATTTATTTTGAATTATTTCGAATTATTTTAATTTATTTCGAATTTATTTCGAATTATTTCGAATTATTTTAAATTTATTTCAAATTATTTCGATTTATTTTAATTTATTTCGAATTTATTTTAATTTATTTTAATTTATTTTAAATTTATTTTAATTTTTTAGGCATTTTTCTTCCGCTTAGGAGTGTAAAGAAAGAAGGAGGGGGGTTCCTGCCGCCGCCTATACAGTAAGAGGAAGTGTTTAAATCCCTAATTCTAGCGGCTATTACGTAACTTAGTTACGTAACCTACCTTATATAAAAGAGAGATGCCACCTCTTTTATTTACATAATATATATAAAACTTATTCTATTTAAACAGGAACTACTAGGTTATATAATATAAGAAAGTAAGTACTAGCATACCTTACGTTATCTCTAAAGCATATAGAAAGTAGAACTATCTGTTCTAAGAAAGAAAGAAAAAGGCGAACTTACCCTAGCACTAACTCTAGGACTATATAATTAATATTAAACCTAGAAAAACGCTACTCTTTAAACTACTATATATAAAATTAGACAAAGAACTTAAATAGGAAAGAAAGTTTATTAAGAACCTAGAGAAGGAATATATACAACCCTTTAAGTTACTAGCAGCTAGCCCCTTCTTCTTTGCTATAAAAAAGAATAAAGAACTATAACTATATGTAGATTATAGGCGGCTTAATAATATTACAATAAAAAACAGATATTCTCTACCTAACGCTAGCGAACTAAGAGATAGACTTGCTAAGGCAAAGATCTTTATATTACTTAACCTATAAGACGAATATTACCTTATATAAAGAAAGAAAGAAGACGAGTAGAAAACTGCATTTAGATTAAAATATAGACTACATAAATATCTAGTTATACTATTTAGACTTACTAATGCACTAGTAACCTTCTAAGTATTAATTAATAACGTACTATAAGAATACCTTAATATATTTATTATAGCATACCTTAATAACATTCTTATCTACTTAGAAAATAAGAAAGACTATAAGTAATATGTTAAAACTGTACTTATAGTACTAGAGAAAGTATACCTGCGCTTAAAACCTAAAAAGTATAAGTTTTACGTTAAGAAACTAGAATATCTTAGATTTATTATTAGCCCTACTAGCATACGTATAAGCCTAAATAAAATTAAAGAAATCTAGACCTAGCTACAATCTAAGATAGTAAAGAATATCTAAGAATTTCTAGGGTTCTATAGATTTAACTAATAGTTTATAAAGAATTACGCAGAAGTTACATTACCTCTAATAGAACTTATAAAGAAGAACGTACCCTTCGTATAGATAAGTAAATAAGGATGCGTATTCTAACTACTTAAGCTAGCCTGCATTACACTGCTAGTGCTAATTAACTTCTAAGATAATAAACTATTACGCATAGAAATAGACGCAAGCGACTAAGCCCTTAAAGCCTACGCTAAATAGGAAAAGAATAGAAAATAGCACCTAATAGCCCACTATTTATATAAGCTTATAGAACCTAAGACAAGATATAATATCTATAATAAGAAGTTATTTACTATTATTAAAGCACTTAAGAAGTAGCGAATCTACGCGCATAGCTGCTTAGAACTAATAATATTTACTAACTACTAGAACCTCTTAAGGTTTACTATAATAAAGGAACTTATACTATAATAAGCTAGATAGTCTAAGACTCTTAGATAATATAAGTTTAAAATTATGTATATACCTAGTAAAGAGAATAAATAAGCTAACGCACTTAGTTAATAGAGCAACTTAGCTAGTAATAAAATAATTACTTACGCCCTTATCCTAATTAAAAATAAGAATAGAACTCTTAAACTAGTATAAGAACTTAATGCACTTCTTCTAGTAGGATAAGAGGTACCTAAAGAATAATAAGAACTAATTATTTAATAATACTATAATAACCTACTGTTTAGACACCCTAGTATTATAAGAACTATAAAACTTATCTAACAGAACTACTAGTTTAAAGGAATAAAATAGAAGGTTATAAACTATATTTAAAAATACTTAGACTGCTAGAAAAATAAACATAGCATATACGCACTCTATAGAGAAATGCAAGCTATCTAGATTTCTAAAGAACTCTAGATAGACATCTCTATAAACTTTGTTACAGGATTACTAAGCTCTAAGAACCTAGTTATAAATACGTTATATAACGTAATATTAGTAATTATTAATTAATTTACTAAATACGTAGAAATAATTTTGTTCTATAATACTTTTATAGTAAGACAACTTAAATTTATAATACTTAACTAACTAGTTAGACACTACAGAATCCTTAAGACTATTATTAGTAATAGAAATAAACTATTTATATCTAACTACTAAATAATACTAATAGCACTTATTAAAATAAAGAGAAAATTATTAACGGCCTACTACCTATAGATAGATAAATAAACTAAATAAATAAACTAAATAATAAAAATATATCTAAAAATATACAGTAATAAACTATAAAATAATTAGGTATTACTACTATTAATAGCCTAAATAGCATATAATTATAAGAAATTAGAAGTAATAGAATAAATACTATTCTACGTAAACTATAAAAGGCATCTATATCTCTTTAAAAGAACTTTACTAATAAATATATAAACAAAAATAGCAGTTAAGAACGCATAAGAAATATAAAAAATGTATAAGGAAATAAGGTAAAACATATAAAAAGCATAATAAAAAAGCATTTAATATAATAACTAAAAATAAAAAATAGTATCTTAGCTAAAGAAGAGGGATAGAGTATATCTGCTTATAAAAAATCTCTGCATAACATAACTAAGTAAGGGACTAGACTACGTAAAATTTAGACTATTTTTAGTTTTTAAATAAATTAGCCTAGTAAATTATAAACTCTAACTCTCTAGTAACGTAAAAATATACCTAGTATTCTATATATCTATCTTAGAACTTATAGACTATAGAATACCTCTATAGACTACCTTCTACTACTAAAAGAATAAAGATAATAAGTATAAAGTTAAAGCACTCTAGAACTACTAAGAGATAGGCTAATAAGACTTTTAAGATAATAACTTCTACTAGAAATAGCTAGTAAAGTAGAAAGGGTACTTTAAATTAGAAAATACCTAGAAACCTAAGTCTAACCTATAAAACTATTAGTAACTACTTAAGGTAGCTAGAATTAAGTATAACGCCTACTACTATACGGGCTATAGACTACTATAGGTAAGAAAATAGAAAAACTAAGTTAATCTACTTATAAAGCCTAAAGTACTACTATGTTACTTATAGAACCTATAACGTTTAAACTAGCTAAACTAGAAGAAACTAAAGCTAGAAAATTACTACAAACCTAATTTAGTAAAGAATTAGAAAGAAGATTATTAACCTATAACTAGCCTAGGTTAGTAGAGGCTATACCTATAGAAACTAGAAGTATTACACTTAAGCTATCTGCGCAGTCCTAAACACGTAATAATATAAGATTCTAGTAAGCTATATTCTACTCTTAACTCTTTAACTTAGCTAGTTTATATCTCGCGTAGGTAACTAACTCTTTAGTATAAAGAAGTACTAGTTTCTTCTTACGTTTCTCCTACTTAACCTTCTTCTACTTCTCTTTAGAAATAAATAAACTATACTTAGCCTTTACTATAATATACCTAGCATAGTAACCTAACGTAGTATCTATAAAATAGTAAAAACCCTTCTCTTTATAATAACTATACTAAAAAGGCATCTCTTGCGCAGCCGCATAAATACGCGCTACCTATAGTTAACGTTTTACGGTTAAAGTCTCCTTATAAGGCGCGCGCGACTTTTAGAAAGAACGCTTCTTAGGTATAGTTAGTAAGGTCTAGGGAACTAGAACGAGCGCGTAGGGTAGATAAACTTTATACTAGTAAGATAGCACAGCATAAAGGAATAAGTAAGAGGTATTAGAATAACTACCTAGGAAGGGGGGAAGTAATGTTAAGATCTAAGAATGTAAAATAAAGGGTGGAAAGAATAGAATAATAATAACTAAGGCGGGGCAGTATACAGCACCTATAACTAAGATTACGTAATAATACTATTCTGCTAAACACAACTATCTAGGATAGTAAAACTATCTAGAATAGCATAACTATTTAGGATAGCATAACTATCTAGGATAGCAAGATAACATAGGATAGCGTTTATGTATATAGGAACCCTAGGAACCCCTACGGTTCCTAGTATTTAACTTATTTAATAATCTATTATTTAGATTCTTATAAGCCTTATTAATTTAACTATCTTATAACTTTAATACTAACTCTCTATTACTTACTTACGTAATAATAACCTCTACTTCCCTTATTACTTTTACTTAAGAACTAACTCTACTCCTATTAGACTAGCTACCCCTTAGGAACGTAACATAGAATTAATTCTAATATACCCTATAGCTTATACTAATAGGTCTTATTAATCTAATAGAAAACGTAGCTCTAAATATAGCTTTTAATATCTTTAGCTAGGCTAACCTAGTAGTACTTTTACTAGAGGATAGATATTATCTTATTAATACTATAATACCCTTTTAAGAAATTATTATAATTCTTAGAGAGGATATTTTTATAGAGAGCTTTATTATTAGAAATCTATACTTTCCTACTCTTATATAGAATGCCTTAAGAATCTTAAGTTTATTAAGAGTAACTCCTAGAAGTTTTATTATTCTTAGTTGCTAGCTATAAGTGCTTATAATAGGCTATATTACGTTTCTACACCTTATAGAGTTAATTAAGGAGAGCTTTAAATAAATCTAAAGTAAAGGCTTTCTTATTACGTATAGCTGCACGTATAGATAGATGTAAGGTATATATCTTAAGGCTAAGGCACTAATATAGTCTTAGGTTCTTATTAGTATGTGCTTATGCTCTAGAATTAGATTTCTTTATAAATATTAAGAAAGCTAATAGTAGTAACGTATTACTAAGAACTAGCGCTATACTAGAAAATTCTATATTAGCGTTAGTTATAGCGCGTACGCTACGTACTATCTAACTACTAGTACTAGTAGCTATAGACTTCTAGAAGGCCTATACCTAGAGCTCTTTTTAAAGAGTAGAAAGTATAATATTATAAAGCTCTTTTACCTTTCTAGCTTAAAAGCCCTTAGCGTAATTAAGTCTTTATAATAGAGCATCTATAGAGGTTACAAAGCCTAGCTTATATTAAATTTTAAAATTAAACTAAGCTAACTTTTCTATCTAGCATGCTTACTTAGGGTTAAGCTTCTTAGTAGTTATAAAATACTTAAGGTTATTATAGTTAGTAAGTACCTAGATTATACTTAATGTATACTTAAGATAATACTACTACACTTTAAAGTATTTAACTATAGTACTTAGCTCTTTATTATAAGTATACTAATAAATTAATAAGCTAGTAAACTTCTAGCTCTAGTACGCTACTAGTTTCTAGTACTAGACTATTAGGTCTTTACTAGTTATAGGCTATATTAGTATTATAGTTATAGTAAATTCTAAAGCGTCTATAATAACTATAATTAGTTTAGTTAGATTAAAGTATTAAAGAATAGAAGCCTAAGTAAATAGCTTACGTAGTCTTAGAAATAAATCTTACGTAGGGTCTAGCTAGAACTATTTCTTATACTACTTAGTTAGACCCTTTTTAGTCTTCTATAGCTAAGCCTTCTTACTCTTAGGCCTTAAACCTACTTAGCTCTCTAGTAGGACTTAGGTAGCTACTATATACTCTAGTAAGAGTTAAATAACCTCTAAATAATTATAGATATATTATTAATAGAAGTTAGTAAAGCCTGTAAAGCTTTAAATATTATAGTAGCTCTTAGACTCTAGCTATTTCTTAATAGTTTAAACCTATACTAGGTCTATTATAACGCCTTATAAGGTAATAATAAAGCTAAGAAACTCTACTAATTTTATAAAGAAACTATATTTTAAGGCTTTAGCATATAACCCCTATTTAAAAAGCTATTATAGAATTTTCTAAACATAATATTTATAATTATTCTTATCTTTAGAGAAGATAAGAATATTATCTAAGTAGATAACGTACGTATAATTTAGTAGGCTGCTAAGAGCTCTATAAATGTATAACTAGAAGGTTATAAAGGCATTAGTTAAGCTAAATAGTATAACTAGGTATTTAAAGTATCTATAATAGGTTTTAAACGCTATCTTTTACTTATCTCTCTTCTTAATCTATAGCCTATAATAGGCGTTATAGAGATTAAGTTTACTAAAGACCTTAGCCTTTAAAAGCTAGTTAAGTATTTTACTAACTAACAGGATTAGGTAATAATTTTTAATTATAACCTTATTTAATCTATAGTAATTAATATAGAGGCGTATTATACTATCTACCTTTAGAATAAAAAGAATTAGAGTACTAGTAGGAGATTTGCTATACCTAATCTATTTCTTCTTTAGCGTAAAGTTAAGGTAGTTCTAGAGAATATCTAGCTCGCAATTAGAGAGGTTATAAATAGACAGGTTAGGTAAGTTCTTATCTTTTATTAAGTTAATAGCGTAGTTATACTCTAAATTCTATAGAATGCGCGCAGCCTCTTTAGCATTAAAAACGTAAAGCTAATC
Source organism: Lentithecium fluviatile CBS 122367 (assembly GCA_010405425.1). Taxonomy (NCBI): domain Eukaryota; kingdom Fungi; phylum Ascomycota; class Dothideomycetes; order Pleosporales; family Lentitheciaceae; genus Lentithecium; species Lentithecium fluviatile. Next base: position 30,308 of record MU005573.1, read on the forward strand.
TTAGAGATATTCTAGAATAAGAGCTTATTCTTCTATAGAAAGTTAGTTCTTACTAGCCTTATTCTAGGACCTAGGCAGAGCCCTCTTAAGGCTGCTATAGTTCTTACCTAAATAAATTTTAGTATAGTTTAGATAACTATTATATATAGAATAGAAGACTTTTACTATAGTAATCTATAGAAAATTTTTAAGCTCTAGGTAGTCCTTAATATATTTAGTTATATATTTAAGTATTTTAGCTATTTATTCTTTTATCTAGAGGAGTCTACGTAGGCGCTAGTACTTAGTATTTTATTAAATATTACTACTAGAGGTAGCTATAGCTAGAAAAGTATTAGTAAGATACTATAGTATTTCTACTATTTTCTTACCTCTAATAAAAGTAGCTTCCTTTCTTAAAGGCTTTAAGCTATAAAGTTTTAAGAGTAGAGTATATATACCTTTTTCTTAGGTTCTTATTACGAGGACGCAACGAGTAGGCCTTTAGTTCTTATAGTAAAGACTAATTAATTACTACGTGTAATATCTAAGTAAATACAAGACGTTATATATAGAATAGAAATAGCAAAATAGGTGCGAAGCAGAAATACTTAGGGGGGTAGTCTATACTTCTAGTACGCAGACTAACTACTAGTTAGGGTAAAGTTTAAAGAATAGTTCTAGGCGTACTAATAACAGTACGACTAGGACTTAGTAGTGTTAGGGGACCTAGGGAGGATACTATAATAGTACCCCCCCTCTATTCTTATTTTAAATTAGGCGTTAGGTTGCTAGGATACTAGGGACTAGTTTATTTAGGTATTAGGTGTAGAATTGCTTAACTGCTTTAGTCTCTTCTAGAAACTTAGCTAGCTCCTATAATAATTTATTATAGCTAGTCTATTAGGTTAGGTATTCCTAGGTTTATTTTCTCTTATTATAGCGGATTCTCTTAACGCTCTTAATAATAAACTCTAGTTTATTATTAATTATAATAGGTTTAAGGGGCAGTTTCTGCTAGCTAGGTAGGTAATTAGATTTAGGCGCGGCTAGTTAGATTAGAGAGATATAAAATACTAAATATATCTTTATACTACTAGGTAGGTTTAGTTAGTAAGCGTAGAATAAGACTATTTTAGCTACTAGAAATAGGCTAAGGTTCTTCTAGTCTAGCTTCTTTAACTATTAGTTAGTTTAGATGTTTTAGGCGTTAAGCTATACTTAGTCGCCTACTTTATATATTAGGGCAGGTATTTGCGTCTAGTTTACGTATTCTTACTATATAGCTTACAACTATAATAACTCTTTATATATAAACTTAATTATATTACGCATCTTCTTAATTATCTTATTTACGTTAGCTACTTGCAGTGCCTAATAGGCTAGGCAAACTATATTTATTAAAGGTTTAAAACCTATTTAGGGGTGTTATCTATAGTTTATAAGAAATAAAGAAACTCATATAGATTTAGAGGTCATATTATTAGCTTTAAACTATGCTATTAGTAGCTATTATATCTAGTTATCTTATTAGTAGTTTATAAATACTTAGAGGACTTATTCTATTACAGCATTTGCGTTCTTAGTTTATCTATTACTCTTAGAGTAGAAAGTAGTAGAGAGTTAGGCTTAAACCTTTAGTTATTTATATAGTTTATTATAGAAGGCAGAGATAAACTATGTTCCTTAATTAGATACTATAGTATTAGGTAGGCTATAATAGACCTATACATATTAGAGAAACAGTTCTACTATTACGGAGGCCGTTATTAACGCGCAGGAGATTATATATTAGTACTTTAATAGTCTATTAACTACTACTATAATATTTATATAGCCTTTAGATTTAGGTAAGTTAATAATAAAGTTAATAGAAATGTCTTGCTATCGCCGTTTAGGTATAGGCAATAGTTTTAATAAGCTATAGTACTTCTTATAGAAAGCCTTCGCCTTATAACAGATATAGTAGCAGGCGATAAATTATTAGATAGTATTAAATATACGTGGCTAGTAATAATTACGCTAAAGAATATTAAGAGTCTTCTCTCTGCTAGAGTAGCTACTAATAGAAGACTTATATATAAGTTAGAGTAACTTAATTCTTAGTTTATTAGAGTTAGGAATTACTAATTAGTCTTAGTAGTATAATCTACTATTTTAGTCTTTACACTTACTTAGAGTAACTAGTTTAGACTGTTAGGCGCCTTCTTAGAGCAACTTTAACGTGTCTTAAATAAACCTATTATTAGCATATTTATTATTAATAATATCTATTATTAAGTAATCCGTCTTAGTTAGGTTTATTATTAGGGCTTTTAGGGATGTTATTCTAGAAAGCCCTAAGGGCTTAGAGAATAGTTTAGGCCTTAATAGTATCTAGTTTCTAGCTTAATAGGCTTCATCTTACGCAGAAACGTCTTAAGAGCGTCTTATTAAAGCGTTAAGCTTCTCTCCTTTCTTCCTAGAATAATAGGTTATTATAAAGTTAAATTAGGAGAGGTATTTAGACTATTAGGCTTATTAGTAGCTTAGCTACTTTATTATTATAAAGTACTACAGGTTCTTATAATCACTTAGTACTTTAATTAAAAAGACAGCTCCTTTAAGTTTAGGTCTCTATTACTTAAAGCATTAGATAATTATAAGCAATTCTTTATTATAGATCTTATAGTTACTCTTAGTAGGGCTTATACGCTTTAAGAAGTATATAATAGGCTAGGTTACACCTTTAGCATTAGTCTAAAATATAATACCTACTATAACATAGTTAGAGGCGTTCGCTTTTACGCTTATTAGAAGTTCTAGGTTAAAGTATTAGAGAATAGAAGCCTTAGTAAACGCTTTCTTTAGTGCGTTAAAAGCTTTCTAATAGATTAGGTTAAACTAGAATTATGCGTTCTTCTTTATAAGAGCTATAAGTAGGCTTACTAGATTAGAGAAGTTATTAATAAATTATTAGTAGAAGTTAGCAAACCTAATAAAGGCTTATATATTCTTTACATTCTTTAGATACTCCTACTCTATAATTATTCTAACTTTATTTAGGTCTATCTAAATCCCTTTAGTAGAGATTACGTACTCTAGGTACGTAACTTTAGTCTTATAGAACTCGCATTTATCTATATTAAGTTATAGGCTAGCTTCTTCTAGCGCCTTAAGCACTAGTTAGACGTACGTCTTATATTTAGCTAGAGAATTACTATAGACTAGTATATTATTAATATAGACTATGCAGAAGATGTTAAGGTATAGTTAAAGCACGTTATTTATAAAATGCTAGAACATGCTTAGGGCATTAGCTAAGCTAAATAGCATTACTAGGTATTTAAATAGGCTATATTAGGTTTAGAAGGTAGTTAACTATTTATCTTCTTTAGCTATCTGTAGCTTATTAAAGGCAGTAATAATATTAAACTTTATATAGAACCTAGCCTTACTTAACTAACTTAGGGTTTCCTGTAGCAAGGGGATTAGGTACTAGTTCTTAATTATTAGAGCGTTAAGCGCTTAGTAATTAACATAGAAGCGTAGACCTCTACCTAGCTTCTTTATAAAGATAACTAGAGAGGTAATAGGTAATAAGCTAGCTTAGATAAATTTCTTTAATAGGTAATTATTAAGATACTTCTATAGTACCTTTAGTTTATTCTAAGATATACTATATAGGGGTCTATATCTAGAGTGTTTACTAGGTATTAGTTTAATCTTATAGTTATATAATTATCTCTTAAGTAGTTTATTAGCTTTCTTTTAGGAGAATATATATAATAGGTTATAGTACTTATAAGGTACCTTTATTACTAGGTTAGTATACTTTCTTTCTTCTAAGGCCTTATCTATGTTAGCTATAGAGGCAGTAAAGATCTTATAGTTTAGTTATTAGAATAGAATTATTAAGGGTGCTGCTCTAATATAGTAGATATCTAGTTCTCTATTATTAGTACTAGGTAACTGTTAGGTATTCTTATATAGAGGTTTTAAGGATAACTTTCTTTAATCTTCTATTAGTCTCTTACCTATAGGTGTCTAGGTGCCTGTAGCAATAAGCTCTTAGGTTTTAGTTTTATATTAGTATTAGCGCAGGCACCTAGCCTAGCATTAGAAGGAATTAAACTTTAGGACTTAGTTCTAGTAATTAAACGTAACCTTATATTAATATAACTAAGGTTAGCCTAGTATTAGGTTATATCTTCTAGTATTAGTTACGTATAGCTCTAATTACTTTTTATAACTATAGTAGGTAATTATAGTAGAGGTTGTATATAAAATAGAACCTTCTTTAAGTTATTTTCTATTAAATTTAGTTAGGTGTAGTGTCTAGGCAAGTAGTTTTAGTTAGAGATTTAATTAGCGCGCTAGATCTTAATTTATATATCTAATACTATTAGCTTCTAAGTTAATAAGGGCTTAGACTATAGTAATAAGTTCACCCTATCTTAATAAGATAGGTATATTAATTTAATACTTTTAATTCTTAGTTAGAGAGGCAGTCTAAAGGTTAGCAGAGATCTAATATAATATAGGTTCTAAAGAGTAACTTAACTCTAGAATAAGCCTTTTTATAAACTTCTATAGCTACAGCTCTAGCGGGATTATTAGGAAGGGCTATAGGGTAAGGTAGTTAGGCTAGAACTTCTTTATTAATAAGTTAAAAGAGTAGTAGAGCAGGTAGAGGCAGGAACGCTGTTATTTTAAGTATAAAGAAGGGGAATAGAATAGTTACAGGAGATATAGCTATATTTACTATACTTAAAGTATAGTTCTTTCTTCCTACGGTACTTACGCTCCTTTAATCTAGTAGGTATATAGCTTAAGTCTATCTCTATTATATTAGGATCCCTATAAGGGGGCGAGGAGCGTTAAGAGGTAGTTAGGGCGAAGCAGCGGGCTAGAAGGTACCTTATATTATTATTATATAGAGTAATTAGGTTAGCATAGTTATTTAGGGATAAGAGGATTAGGATACTAACTATTACTTAGTAAAGGTTATCTAATAGAGAATAGTAAAGCTAGTTAATCTAGGCGCCCTTATTTAGGTTTATATTAGTAATTAGGCGTTAAAAGTTAGTAAAGTAGAAGAGAAAACCCTTATTTCCTTACTTTAGGTTATTTAGTTAGCTCTAGGTAGTTAGTTTACAGTTTAGGTTACTATAAGTAGCCTAAAGAAACCTAATAAGTTATTCTATAATATAAATGTTCTTTTCTATTAATAGGTTAATAAGAGTAGTAGGGTTGTGTTTAAGTTAAGAGTAAGCGTAAATTAATTACGCCTCTTTATTAAAGAATTAGTTAGAGTTTCCTTTAAGCTTATATTAGAGCTTAGTTAGGAAGAGTAGTAGGTCCTTTTTCTTTCCTATAAATAATAGTAGGTTAGGGAGCTTCTTAGATTAAATATTTAAGGCAGCTAAGGTCATTAGAGACGTCTATTAAGAGAGAGATAAGCTAGTTCTAGACTTTTAGGTAGTTATAGGCGCTAGTTAAACCTTAGCCTCTACTACAGCTTTAGGCAGGGAAGAGGCTAACTATTTAATAATAGCTAAATATTCTTTAAATTCTTATTAGAGGGCAGCTATATTATTATAGTATTAGGCTTCTTACTAGGTAAGAGTCTACTATAACGCTTTATTACTAGCCTTAATTACCTTACTGCTAGCTTAGATAGACGCTAGTTTAGTAAGAATACGTTATATTAGGTCCGCGTTAGTAGCTATAACAGCTAGGAGTAGGGATATAACGTAATGTTATAAGGACGTAACGAGTAGGCCTTTAGTTCTTATAGTAAAGACTAATTAATTACTACGTGTAATATCTAAGTAAATATAAGACGTTATGTATAGAATAGAAATAGTAAAATAGGTGCGAAGTAGAAATACTTAGGGGGGTAGTCTATGCTTCTAGTGCGCGAACTAACTACTAGTTAGAGTAAAGTTTAGAGAATAGTTCTAGGCGTACTAATAACAGTACAACTAGAACTTAGTAGTGTTAGGGGACCTAGGGAGGATACCGTAATAGTTCTAGTCTCTTAAGAAGTAATACTAGATTTTAGATCTTAATACGCTTCTTACTAGCTTTCTAGAGCTACTACTTAAAGATACTAGTACTATACTAAACTTTAGAGTTAGCTATAGCTAACTAAGTGTAGCCTAGAATAAAGTTAAAGTTATTAAACTATACTACCTAAAAGATTTAGAGGCCTATAGTCTACTACTTGCCTAGGCTATTATAGTATATAAGTATTAAAGAGTAGGCTAAACTAAGCTATAATATAGTTTAGTTAATTTTATTTACCTATAGCTTTATATAATTAATAGAGGGAATGTTACGCCTATATTAGTATCTACTACCCTATACGTGCCCTCGCTAAGGCGAGGCCTATATATATACCTTTATATTAGTATATATATTATTCTATACTACGCCTAGTATTAGAAACTAATACTACGTACTATATCTTTTAGATATATAGCCTAGTAGTATAGAGCTAGTCCCTTATAGGAAATTTATAGCTAAATTACTATTTTCTTCTAAATAAGGTTTAATTTAGCTTTAGAGTTAAAAAGTCCCTATAATATTACTAGAACCCTATTAGAGTTAAGTAGTTAAATATTAACTACTAACTAGAGTTAGATATTGCCTTTAGTTAGTTCTAGTAGCTAGGTATTAAGAGTTACTACTAGGACTTCTTTTTTTTTATCTAGTTATTAAACTTATTTAGCTTTTAGTTACTACTGCGTTATTTCTAATAAAGCTTCTTATCCTTCTTAGAATAATCCTTTAAAGAACCTACTTCTCTATTAGGTTTAGATAAAGTTATACTATAAGTAGAATCTAGATAGTTCTAAAAGCTACTCTTAGATAAATTCTACTTATTTAGGCGCTTCTACTTATTACCTTTAGATAATAATGCTTTATACTTTTTATCTATAGATAACGTTCTACTAGCTTATAATTAGAAGATGCCTAGAATAGGCCTAGTTACCTTTAAAGCTATCTTTATATTCCTAATAGCTTACTTAAAAGAGTCCTAGTTAGTAATATTCTTAAGCTACCTAGCCCTCTATATCTTATATCTTAATAGCTTAGGATATTAGGCCTAGATAAAGAAGACCTTTACTATTTTACTCTAGAGTCTCTTAAAGAAGTCTAGGTTAAGAAAAGCTAACTAGTTAGTAAAGTAGTTATAAAAAAGTTAAATTTATTCTTTTATTACTACTTTAAGTTCTAAAAGTAAAAGTAGTTTTTATACTTTATAAAAATAGAGTCTTTTATTAGGCTCTAAATCTGCTATTATACCTATATCTAGGTAGTTAGAGTCTAATTATTAACTTCTTAGTTAAAAATATCTTAGTACGTATTAAATTTAATTAACGTAATAATCTATTAGGTATATTAGGTATAATCTTTAGTTATAAAGTTAACATCTATAAAGTAATTAATATATTTAATCTAACGTTTAATCTACTAAATAAATAGAGGTTTCTTTACTTCCTTAAGTTTAGAAGCGTTTCTAGCTTAAGTTAGACTTTAAATAGCCTTATATATATTTTCTATAGAAGTGCTAGTAGTGTTACGTAGCGTTACTAAAGAGGTACTAAAGTTATTATAGAAGGTATTATAAATAGCCTTTACTTTATTAATTTTAGCTTAGGATGCATTACTTCTCTATAATTAAACCTATTTCTAGAATAGCTTTATTTAATAGGCTACTATAGGTTAGTTAAATCTTTAACGCGTTATTTTTATTTTACTACCTTAAAACGTAGGGGTTAATGTTTTACCTATATTAGAGTATTACCTATAGTTATTATAGTCTTTCTAGGTTACTAGTTTATTTCTACTAGTAAATAAAGGTAGACCTATGCTACTAATAGTGTAGAACGCCTATATGCTAACGTCTTTATATAGATATACTAGGTAGTTAGTAGGTCTAAGAAGGCCTTAGTCTTCTTTAGGGTCTAAGTTATTTTCTAGATTATAAAATATATCTTTCTTATCTAGTTTCTTTATAAAGCCTAGCTGCTAGTTACGTAGCTAGTGTTATATTTACTTTATAGTAAGCTAGGTCTTAGAGACTATATAAGATGTCTCTAGAGCCTAACTAGAATCTACGTAGCCCTTTTTCGCGCTAGCTTTTATTCTAGTTATTTAGAACGCTAGTTTAGAGAAATTATTATTAACAGTTCTATTAGTAATAGAATAGAAAGCTTTATTTTCTACCCGCCTTAGCTATTACGTCTAAAGAGAGTTAGAAGAATTTAAATTATAAGGGTATATAGTAATAGAAGGATAAGTAGTAAAGTAATATATAGATTTAATAAGTAAATAAATTCTTAAGGAGTAAGGATTCGTAGGAGCAAAGCTATATAGGGACAGTTACGTGCTAAGGTATAGCTAAGGCATGCCTAGCGAGTCTCTAGTACAGAGAGGCGTTACAGTAGGTATACTATTACGTTTATTACCTTAATAGAGGGAATTAAGTAAGATTTTAATAGAGCTTAAAGGGGCTAAGCTTAATAGTTTAGAAGAAAAATATAGTAGAGAGAACGGCGCCCTATCTTAGAGGATTAGTTATTTTAAGACGGCACGTAATTAGGCAAAATAACTTAATACTAATTATTTAATTTAATTAATATAAGCAGACATAACGGGAGGGAACTTTATAGAGGGGATACTAAGAAGGCACCGTTTAGTCGCGAGTTAGTTAAGCCCCTAGGAGATTAATATAATAGATTTCTTACTATACTAGGTATCTTATATATTACTAAATACTACTTAATAAATTAAGCTTAGTAATAGCGCTAAGCTGTTAGTATAAATATAAGCTATTATTATAATCTACTCTTAGTTACTATTCTAGGGTATTTTTTAAAGCTTTCTAGCGTTATATTAACGCTAGAAGAATACTCTTTTTAACTTAGTAATTATCCTAATAAGGAAGCTCTTTTTATTTATATTATATATATAGTAGTTATTAATTATATATTTAGTAATTTTATCCTGCAGGAGCTTAAAATATAGCTTATATTTCTATTCTTAATTAGCCCTCTAGTGTATAGCGTTAATTCTAGAGGTCTATTATAAGATAAGTTAGTTCTTATAGCGCCTATAAAGCGGTTAACCTAGCACTTGTCTACTTCCTTTTTAGCTGTTTCTAACGCGAAGTTTTATACTATTTACCTTATAGAAGGTAGCCTACGCTTATAAAGAGCCTTAATATACTCTATAAGGGCTAATTCCTGTAAGATGTTAAGGTTATAATATTTAATAATTCTTTTTATATTTAATTACTATACTTTATAGTAGTGCTTTAAAAGAGTTAAGCGTATAATGCTATACTCTATAGTAATACAAGTATAATTAACTTTTTTACTTTATTTTAGTAAATTAATTACTATAAAAGCTGCGTTAATAGCTGCTATATTTACTAACTTATAGAGTGTTAAAGATATTACAATTTTTTTAACAAACTATACGCTAGGTAAGAACGTGCGTTAGCTAATTAAGCACGTTAACTAGCTAACGCACGGTCTTACTTAATGTCATGCCTGTATTGGTATCCACTACCCCGCACGGGCCCCTCGCTAAGGCGAGACCCACACATACCTTCGTATTAGTATATATATTATTCTATACTACACCCACTATCGGAAACCGATATTGTATGCCATATCTTTTGGATGTGCGGCCTAGTGGTATAGAGCTAGTCCCTTACACTTAATATATAATTCTACTAAAAATCGCTACATCTTTAACTTATAATAACTTAGTTAATATAGTAGCTATTAATACAGCTCTTACAGCAATCGCTTCTCTAGATCTAGGTAAAAAAGTTAATTATACTTAGATTACTATAGAGTTTAGCGTTACGCGCTTAACTCTCTTAAAGCGCTATTATAGGGTACAGCAATCTAATACGTACTAAATTAATATAATCTAAAATCTTAACACTACGCAAGAACAGGCCCTTATATAATATATTAAAGGCCTTAATATATAAGGGCTACCTTCTATAAGGTAAATAATCTAAAACTTTATATTAGAAATAGCTAAAAAGAATATTAGTAAGTGCTAGATTGCGCGCTTTCTTGCGCAGTATAAGGATAAGGTTATTCTCTACTAGATAGCTAGAATTAACGCTATACGCTAGAACGCTAATATAGAATAGAAATATAAGGCTTTCTTTAAGCTTATAAAGCGTAAAATTAAGTAATATAAAATTAACAGCCGCTATATATAATATAGATAAAAAAGGCTTTCTTATTAGGATAATCTCTAAATTAAAAAGAATATTCTCTTAGTAGAAACATAATGCTAAGAAGCTTAAGAAAATACTCTAGGATAGTAATAGAGAGTAGATTATAATAATAGCTTATATTTACGCTAACAGCTTAGCGTTTATACTAAGCTTAATTTACTAGACAGCTTCTAGTAATATATAAGATACCTAGCTATAGAATTTTAACTTAGAAGCAGATTAGGCCTTTTTTACCTTATTACTATCTAGCTAGATAAACTATAATATTAGCCTTAGCTAGCTTAAATAGGTGTTTAATTAGAAGATACAGCTAAAGGTAAGGTAATTCTAGCGCCCTTTAATCCTTAATAGCTATAAATCTTATATAATAATAGAATTTATTAATTACTATAATGCTAATAAGATTCTACTAGCTATATTTCTACCTTATAGCACCTATACCCTTTAGCCGCTTAATATCTGCGTCTTTAGGCTATTAGCTAGTGTATATAGCTTTACCTTAGAGTAATATATTACTAGCTATTAAGGGCTCTCTAGTAGTATAAAGAGGAACTTTTACTATATTTTTTTAGCTACCTAGAATACTGCCTTAATCCCTAAGATAATATTAAAGGCCTTTAAAGCTACTAGGCTAAGCCTACTTAACCCTAATAAGATTCTCTTTTAATTTTAAGCTAGTAGTAATAAGTAGCTATTCTTAAGTAGCAGCGTCTTATTAGTTCTTAGCACTAGCAACTAGCGTAAAATTAAGCGTTTATTACGTTAAGTTATTAAGAATATTTATAATAAAGAGGCCTTAAAGCTCTTTTATATAATTTATATAATTATAGCTTAAAAAGTAATTCTTTAGTATAAAAATAAGTAGCTCTATAAGGCCTTAAAAAATAAGAAAAAGCGCTACTAGTAGAGTAAGCTACTACTTAAAGCGCCTAAGAATTATAATAGTAGAGCTATATTTTAGTCTCTAGCTAAGGTAGATAAAGTAAGAGTAATCTAGTAAGTAAAGAAAGCTAAGAAGGCGGTAATATAGCTTTAGAAAAGTAAGGATATAAAGCGCTAAAAGTAAGAGAAGCTTTAAAAAGCCGCCTTACTTAATAAGAGGTAATATATAAGAGATATAGCTAAGGTAGAGCGTGCTTATACTTATAAGTAAAAGGCTATTAAAGCCTAAAAGAATTAGGAGGCTAGAGCTGTTAAAAAGTAACTCTATAATAAGCTTAAAGCTTCTAAAATAAGTAATTAACGTCGCCTTAAGGCCTTAGTAGAAAATTTAGAGGTAATTAAGCTAGCTAAGCCTAAGTTACTACCTATTAAAGTTAATTTACTTAATGCTAGCCCCTTAACGCGCACCTATTAAATCCGCCTCCCTTAACGCTTCTTATAGCTAATAAGAGGCTAGTATTACTTACTAGGATCCTCTATTTATTGCTCTAGAAAATCTAGCGATTTTATAATATATATACGGCTATACAGCTTTAAGTTTGTAGCTAACGACTATCTAAAATTGTGCGTCAAGTGAGACCGTGCGTCGGCTGATTAATCACGTTAAAACTGTTGTCGAGAAAATACTCATTCACGAGCTGCAAGCGTATAGCCTGATAAGCACATCTGCATGTGGCTAATCGGTCACGATCCGACATGTGTTTCAAAAGGATTACATGATGCAGACCCATGTACCCCGCACCCCTAGATCTTCGTAAACTCATCATCAAAATACCACACCGGATCCCCATCAGGACTCATCTCCGTAAACGTATACCCATTACCCAGAAACTGGAACCTGTTCCCGGTCTTATACGTTAACTCATAATCTTCCCACCTCACCTCCTTCAGCAGCTCGAAGAAGTGCAGTCTGCTCCCTGGGTAGATCGCCGTCACAGGACCGTGCGTTTTACCCATCTTGAACCACGAGCGGCACGCGGACGACCACACGAGGCGTTTCATCAGCTCGTGCGTGTGGTTGTAGAGATCCTTGACTGCGCCGCGCTTTGGCTCGAATGATTTGATGTTCTCGGTTTGGAATTTGTAGATCATTTGGAAGGCGTAGCGTGTATACCATTCAAGAATCGGGAGAATCGATGAGTGACTTACGGGGCCGTTGGGACCGATGAGCACTGTATAATCAGTAAGTTTTTTTTTTCTTCGTTGTGCATGAGAGGGCCACTTACAGAACATGTTGGGGAAATTCTCCGCCGTTATTCCCAGATACCCAACTGGAAAGTCGCCAAATTGAGTCTTGATGTCTGCGTCATTACGCCCTGTGACTTTGAAATGAGGAGTGAAGGAAGTGTCGAAGCCGGTGGCGCAGATTACGACGTCGACCTCGTGCTCGACACCACTCTCGTCAACGATGCTAGTCTCGGTCAACCGTACGGCGGACTCATTAATCACCTCCACGTTCTCCTTACTGAGGCTCTCGAGGTATCCACTCCCAGGCGTCATCCGCCTACAGCCAAGCGCGAATTCTGGAATCAACTTCTTCGCCAACTTGTCATTGCTTAATTTGTTCGTCATGAGATCCGCGATTAGCTGTCGCGAGTTCTTCTGGTCGGTCGAGTGCATATGCATGAGATTAAACCGCTTGTTGAGCTCGCCCTCAATGCCCCGCGCGTACGTGTTATACTCTTCGGTGTTTTCTTTCCACTTCTGTGTTTGTTCCGTGTTGTACTCGAAATTCGTTCCTCCAGGGCCGGCATACTTGGCCCCGAAGCCTGTCGTTATCCACACTGGCGACCGGAGGAATGCGTATAGCTTGCCGACTCTATCTTGTATGTTGGGGATGATTTGCACTGCGGAGGAACCCCCACCGATGACTGCGACGGTTTTGCCGGTCAGGTTATAGTCGTTGTCCCACTTGGCCGAATGCATCAGCTTTCCCTTGAAGAGGTCAAGACCCGGTATGTTTGGGTACTTCCACGAGTTGAGCACGCCCGATCCTGAGATTAAGATGTCGCACCAGTCGTCTCCTCTCTTGCCGTCAGGTCCGAGGATGGACACTTTCCATTGCCCACTTTCTTCATCCCACGTTGCACTCTCTACCGTCGTCTTGAGTTGCACATATTTTTCGAGGTCAAACTTCGTCGCAACATCCTTGAAGTATTGCCAAATCTCCTCGCTGGTGGAGTAGTACTGACTCCAGGTGGGGTTTCGTGCCCAGGTAAACTGATAACTGTGCGACGGGATATCGCACGTACATCCCGGGTATCGATTCTCGAGCCACGTGCCGCCAATGTCTGAGTTCTTCTCGTAGATCTGAAGGTCGATGTTGGTGAGTGCGCGTTCAGCCTTGTACGCAATCTGAAGGCCCGCGGCGCCGGCGCCCACGCATATGATGCGAAGATGTCGTTTGGCATGGAGAGGCTGTTCGGTGATACGGTAACCGTCAAAGTCTTTATTATACCACTTGTTTTCATGGACGGCATCGGAGGGCGGAATTAATCCCGGGTCGGGTGCGCCAGAGATCTCCATAATGCATGCGGGCGCCATTGCGAAGTTCTCAAAGACATCGAGGAATGAAGAATCTCAAGATGCAGTATTGGAATGTAGTGGTGAAATACCACAGCGCCGGCCAGGTTAAGTCGCTCTGATACTGGAACGCCTCGGCATTCGCGCTCGCGTTGAGGGGTCACGCTCACTGCATGCGACCACTTGGGCTAGACTAACGTGGCTTTACCTCAGTGGGGAGTTGTCGTGATCGTCCCGAGGCATGCAAGCGAAACGAGTTCGCTGTGACCCCACCTTCTCGCGTCGGCTTGTAAAATCCGCAGCTACGGAACTGGCATGATCTACTAATGCTTAGGGAGGTGCGGGGTTCTCAAACTGACAGCATGAAGTGCAACTTGAGCTATGGTTAATCTAGCTCGAGACACCTCTCCGAGCGTCTTGCAGCGCACACCACCCGGCCAAGATGGAATCCAGGGAAACGTACATGCCCGCGTTCGACGAGCCGCCTGGTACCAACCTCGCCGGCATCTCGATCAAGGGCCTGAAACTACCATCGCCGTATATTTCGTACGGCAGACCCTACCACGCGTCCTGCGCAAAATATATCAAAGATACTTTCCACGCGTCAAAAGTGTACGTCATCGCGTCTCGATCATTGTGTTAGAACTCAGATAAGCTCGACAAGTTGGTCGAAGCCATCAGCAAAGAGAATGTTGTTGGCGTAAAGAAGGGTATGACACCACATACGCCGTGGTCCGATATTCTGTCAATAGCGGCAGAATGTCGAGAGGCACCGGCAGATTGCGTCGTGACCCTGGGCGCTGGCAGTTTGACCGATGGGTCAAAGCTTGTGGTTCTTGTAAGACAGCTCTCATGTTGAAGGTCGATCGACTGCTGACGTGCCAGTGCCTGGCGAATAACATCAGCGAGCCGAAGCAACTAGCCCGCTACTCGGTGGAGAGTACTGATACACCATCTCCAGTCAAGCAACCAACCGTGCCACTCATCACCATTCCCACAAGCTTGTCTGATGGCGAGTTCTTTTCTCTTGCCGGTGGCACCGATGACTCCATGAACCACAAACAAGGCTTTTTGCACTCCGGCATGGGCTCTAAGCTTATCAATCTCGACCCAGAACTATACTTGACGACACCAGAATATCATTGGCTTTCGACTGGCATCCGTTCTGCCGACCATTGCGTCGAGGCCATCTGCTGTTTATCCGCACACCCGCTTCCGACGACAGTGCTGAAAAGGGCCTTCGCCTTTTAGTGCCCAGTCTACTAATGTGCAAGGAGAACCCTAAAGACCTCGCAGCTAGGCATCGGTGTCAGATGGCGATAAGATATGCCATGGAAAATGTATGAAGGGGCATTCCCATGGGCGGTAGCCATGCGATAGGCCATCAGCTCGGTATGCGTCAAATTTCTCCTTTGTCCCGGTATCTTTACTGACGATCCAAAGGCCCACTCGGTGTCCCCCATGGCATCACCAGCTACATCATGTGTCCTGCTGTCATGAAGTATAACATCAAACACGGCTCATCAAATCCAGAAATCCCTCGTCGTCAGGGCTTGGTGAAAGATATCCTATAGTCTGAACCCGAAGTCGCCGGCGTTCTCAAGGCTGCAGGGCTGAACACCGACTCGAATGATCTTGGAGATGCGTTGGACGTCATTGTCCGAACTCTGGGCTTACCTAGGACGCTGAAAGAGCTGCAAGTGTCAAGTGAGGTGATATCCGCGCTTTCTAAGCGAGCCTTGGATGACTTCTGGGCTCCTACGAATCCGGTACCCCTGGTTGAAGCAAACCAAGTACAGGAGATCCTGGAAGTAGTCGTGTAATTAGACTATAGAAAAATAACAACCGAACAACTTCATCGAAAAGTCTCTGTCGTCTATCCCTGCCTGACGTGCATCTTGCTCCTTGGTCAGCTCCCGCAACAGCGCGGCTGCTCGTTTCGCATTCCTCGTTGCACCGGAGCTGAGTCGAAATGGATGCAGTGTCTCTGTGCTTGTGGGTTCGCCTCCCAAGATTGGTTTGGCTTCTCCCAGCGCTTCTAACTGCTCGATCGCCCAAGTGCGTTGGGAGACATCCTGGCATTCGGTCCCAAAGAGAAAGAGTGGCGATAGCAGGCTTGGGTGAATGACACGGCGTAGGGGACTGTTGACTTCCTCCCCGTCAGCGCGCTGCATGTACTCCCACACCTCATTCAATGCTCGCTTGGCCAGGGCTGAATGCGGTAGATGCCACCAGCTGATCCTGTGCAGGTACACGAAGAGGACCCAGAAACTAGCCAGATAAACACTGAATATATCCTCAAGCTGGACTGCTACGCCATGAGAGAGGACTTGCGTCAGCTGTTCCTTTGTCAAGGAAATGACGGCTGGTCTGACGTCCCACAATTCGAAAAGCTCCGACTCCAACTGCTTGCAAGCAATAACCACCTCGAACTCGTCCTCGGAGGTGAAGCGGCTCCGGTGATGCTTATTGTGGGCGCTGATCCTGCGGTAATAGCCCTGAGAAGTCATGTGCCACTCTAGAGCTG
Source organism: Lentithecium fluviatile CBS 122367 (assembly GCA_010405425.1). Lineage (NCBI taxonomy): Eukaryota > Fungi > Ascomycota > Dothideomycetes > Pleosporales > Lentitheciaceae > Lentithecium > Lentithecium fluviatile. The sequence goes on from MU005573.1 coordinate 46,534, forward strand.
GTTGCAACGTGTTGAGCATCGCCTGTTTGACCTGCCCAAGTTTGAGAAGAGCGGAGTGGGAGCTCTCTGGAGACAGACCCGATGTCGAAAATTCTGGGTCCTCAGTGTCTTTCTCCCTGTCGCTGTCTACTGATGAAATAATTTGGGTAGGATAGTGAGCCACGACACCGAGCAATTTTGGCGGTAAAAGGAATGTCCACTGAGATGTGTCGCCTTGCTGTCTAGGGTTTTGAGCCACGACAGCAGCTGTTGTGAGTATCTATTCCAGGGCATCTCACCTGTGATGACAGCATTGGCCAAGTCCTGTGGGAAGATGTTCGAGTGGGCATCCTGGTCCCGGATTACCTCAAACCGTGCCAACATGAAGATAACAGCGAGCATGGCTTCTCTGCTTCCTGGTTTGAGACCACTGTGCTTGGATAGCTTGCGTCATATTTCCGCACAGGCCGTTATATGTCTCTCCAAGATCATGTCCATCGCCTTTTGGCGGGAGCACTGCTCGTCGATATTCTTATCCATCAAAAGGAATTCGATGACACAAAATAATGCATTGTGCACCGCTCGATATTCATGCTCAATTTGCATAAATATTACTGTAGCCGCTTCCAACGATCGATTTCACCAATCAGTATAGTAGCCGGAGGCTGCGCTATTCTTCCAAACCCCCCCCCCCCCCACGACGATTCTGGCATCCTCATCCTCATTCCTGTTTGAGTCTCTGATACGAAGGGTGCATTTGCGACGATTGCAGTGGAGAACGCTCGATATTGACCGCGGGGCATGACGGCTGGATAGTCGAGCTCACGGCGCCTATTTCCATGGGTTCGGTGTCTGCGTCAGGACCAGAGTTGTGCATGGAGAGGCTTAGCCTTGGTGGGCTCTCGGTCTCTGGGAAGAGACATGAGAATTCGCCAGCCCACGAAGTGTCTAAGTCCCCGAAGAAGTGGTTGAAGTCGAACCGTCTACTCTGACCCCACTGTGAAGCATTCGGCGTTACCTGACTACTGCGGCGGGATGCTGGAGCTCGTGGGGAATGGAATGACAGAAAGTCCAAATTGGTACCTTGTAGAGCGCTTTGTAGGGAGTGGTCCGAGGTTGGGACAATGGTCCCTTCAGCAGCGACACGTGCTCTTGCCAGATTGCTCGCGTTCCCTGGTCTATGGGAGAATTTGAGCTGCAGCCTAGCACAGTGTCCACATACGGGATGCGCTTCATCGCAGCGCACTCAGCGTTGTTTACAAGTATCGCATCCAGTGCGAGATGTCGGGCCGGAGCGACCTGTTGCTGAACGGCTTGTCGAAGGACGGCGTCTCTCGCTGGTGGGTCGCGCAACCGCACCCTCGGAGTTGGTGTTGCCCTGTAAACCAATCGTGGCGGTCTCGAGAGAAGCGAAACGAGATGCTGGAATCAAGCAACAGGCCCGACCGTGATCGGGTGCGTCGCTTCGCCCTCATAACGTATTCCAGGAGTTGGGAATATCTGAGGAAATGCGGAGAAAACGGCAGGTGATCCACAGCAGGGTTAGGCTTCGTCTGAGGCTACGCTATTTCAGGAATAAAAGGATCGCGTCGCTCGCGAAGAGGCCGGCGCTATAGTTGATCGAAGTAGCTGCATTCGCGACATCTGGAGAAACAGGCTGAGCAGACGTCGCTTTGCTCACGAATACGCCAGTAGCATGGTTCACCGTACTAGGTGCATAGGATAAGTACACGATCTGTGGGGAGGCGAGCAGTTGAGGCAAGCGCCGTTCGAGACCTTACATCTTGACCGCGGGATCCACTATGAAGCACCATACCAATCCTTGAGCATTGGCTCGTTCAGACATTCTCATTTGCTTCCTCAATCGCCAACACCAACATGGCGAACACCATCGTGCAGCATGGGTAGAGTACACAAGCAAAGGGACGGCAGTTCCGCTCTTACAACGTCATGGTAATCCTCGCCATGAGCTTCGGTTCCATCGCCACGGGGTACAGCGGCTCTATCATCGGCTCGATCCTTGCCCAGGACTCTTTTTACGTATACTTTGATCTCACGACCCGCCCGGATGCGACGAGTCTCATCTTGGCCATGAACGGCCTCTTCCAGGGCGGTGCATTTTCGGAGCCCTGTGCATCTCGTGGGTGGGCGAAGATTCGGACGTAAGTGGAGCATCACCGTCCCGGCGCTGCTCGTCATTCTCTCCGGTGCGCTCCTAGCTGCTTCGGTACACATTGGCATGTTCCTTGCCTTCTGCTTCTTCTCGGGCATGGGCTCGAGCTAACAGGTAGCCGCGATTAATGAAAAGATAACCTCCAGTAAAGTACTAGGAGCCTCTCGCTCATCTACCCCCACCAGCTCATGCAGACTGGCAGGCACCTTTTCTCACTTTCTCGCACGGAGGAGATCTGGGACAGGAAAGGCTCTATACAGGAGCAGCTAAAACAGGAAACGCTCTCATAACTAGCTCACAGTCATGCTCGGCGCGTCCCACATGCCCCAAGGGAGGCTCATGTATAATTAGTACAGGACGTAAATCAATTCCATCCATCCATCCATCGGGCATGGGCTCCTTCTGGCTTCTGGCTTCTGGGCTCCATCCCAGTGTGGATGACGGAAATTGTGCTGCCGCGAATTCGTAGACTGTTAGTGGACATCCATAGCGCGGCGCTGCTATTCGGTTACGCGGTAGCATCGTGGTGTGGCTTCGGTTCTTCCACGTCAAGACAATCGATGCGTGGCGAGGGCCGCTGGCATTGCAATGTTTGCCGGCGCTGATTGTGGTTTCTGTGATGCCATGGCTGCCCGAGTCGCCTCGATGGCTGATCCAGAAGGGGAAGCACGATGATGCGCGGCGGGTGCTGTCCAAATTACACCACCACGAAGAGGCTCATATCGAATTTGTGCAGATTGAGGTCCACCTGCGGCTCTAAAATGCGCTCCCGAACCTGTGGGCGTCGGTACTTACGAAGCCGTCATATCGGAAGCGGCCCTGTACGCGGTGGGTTTGGCTTGTGGGATCCAGTTCACGGGAGTCCTGGTAATCAACAGCATGTATTTGCTCTTCAGATATGATCGACTCTAGCTGACTCTGATAGATTACGGTGCCATCATCTACAGCGGCCTAGGCTAAAGGAAAACGTCGTACTCCTCTTTCACGCCCGCTTTAACACGCTCGCATGCGTGTGGTATCATCACGATGTTCATCATCGACCTCTTCCCCCGTAACGTGCTCGTCGTTCTGGGCACTCCAATGGTCACGTCTTGTCTGACCGTCGAGACCGCGCTTGTCGCCAACTTCCCCGTCGGTCCAGGACAGAATAACGACGCGCTCCGGGCTGCGGCCGCCATGACCTTCTGCTACATTGCCTTTGCCCAGCTGTTCCTCGACGGCACTCAGTATGTCTACTATGCCGAGCTTTTCCCTAATCACATCCGGGCAAAGGGCATGACTTTTGGCATGGCATCCATCTCGCTGATGAATGTCATGTGGCTCCAAGTGGCCCTGACTGCATTTGAGAAGATCACGTGGAAGTTTTATCTGTGCTTTATTAGCCCCGCGTATTTCTTCGCAATTGCATGGTTCTTCTTTTATCCGAACACGAAAGGCATGGCGCCGGAGGAGATTGCCGTGCCATTCGGTGACGAAGTGGAGACCGATGTGTATCGCGCGCACGTCGAGAGCCACTCAAGTGACAAGGCCACGTGCCAATTGAGGGCTCGGTACACGAGCACAATGAGAAGGTCTAGCGCGTTGGCGATGTCGCTCAAGGGTGGGGCCAGAGACGTGTTGAGGAGGATAGTAGAAGGCTTAGGGTACGTGTCTATGGGTGGAAATGAAATCACTGTGCGATTACGTCAGCAAGTGCCCCATGGAAGGGACAGTTGCATATCCCAACGTGGCATTGCATAATCTTTGTCTGAGCAACAACGTACACTTGAAAATGGCATGCATGATGTCTTTTTGACAAGTGAGGTGCCAAAGAGAGACGTGAGCAAGTTCGCGTCCAGCGCGTTCGAGCGCGTCCCCGCGGCTGAGGTTGCGCTTGCTATTTCGCTTGCCGGGAAGGCGCGCTACCATCACCTGTGTGGTAGCTACACCGAATAACGCCTGTGAATGAATTCCATCCACGTCCAATCCTCCTTCACACCGCGCACGCCGACTATGATGGTCCTATCGATCATGGAACTGATGAAGGATCCTTCCTACGTCAACCCATTGCTCGCAGAGGTATATAGGAGCTTCTTCTTTTCCACCGCTTTCGCTCATGGGCTCGACAGCTGCTGAAGACTGGGGGGCCTGTGCAATCGCTGGATGCCTCAACCGACATACATGCATTGCGGAAGATATTGCTAGAAAAGAAACGAGCCATGACCGCTTCGGCTGCACCGTCTGCTACTGACATTGAAGAGATTGATCACAGCGTTCCCGCACGCGATGGAGCTAGTATTGCAGTGCGGACGTACAGCCGCCGCGGAAATCGCGAGGGGCCAGTCATGGTGATGCTTCACGGCGGTGGTTGGGTTCTGGGTGGTTTCGACAATGAAGCGTTGTTTTGCAGACAACGGGCCGAGATGTTGCACGGCGTCGCGATGAACGTTGAGTATCGGCTTGCCCCGGGATTCAAGTTTCCCATTCCCATCTACGACTGCTACGACGCAGTAAAATGGACTGCCGCTCATCCGAGAGTCCACGGCGGCGACCTCAGCGGAGGTTTCATTGTCGCTGGTGTGTCTGCCGGGGCAAACATGGCGGCCACCATCACGCATCTAGCACGCGACGAAGGCATGACCCCGCCAATTACCGACTGTTGGCTTTCGATTCCTTCGCTATTGTCTCCAGCAGTCGTCCCATACCAGTACAAAAAAGACTATCTCAGTCGAGAGCAAAACAAGTAGGCGCCGATATTGAACGAATGCGCAATCGCCCTGTTTCGAAGTATGTGCCAGTCCAATTCCATCACAATGCTAACGATCCATCGATAGAGCTATATGAAGACGACCCCAAATCACCCTTGACGTCGCCCGTATTGCTTCCATCTCATGACAACTTGACTCGACCTACTTTCAGGTCGCAGGAATGGACCCATTGCGAGACGAGGGCCTAATCTACGAGAAAGTTTTACTCGAAGAATACAGCGTCAGTACGAATCTGGACTTGTACCCTGGTCTGCCTCATGGCTTTTCATCTTGGTGGCCTACGGCGTCATTCAGCTAAAAGCAGCGATAGGACCATTGCCGGCTTGCAGTGGCTTCTAGATAGCCACCCAGCGTAATACACCTAGCGGCCCCAACTGAGTAGGATAGGTCAACACCATAGCAGAATTCACCAGCCTCACAACATACGATCCGCAAGTCTCGCACTGTGACTCCGGACATAAACGCGATATACCCGGTTGGCAACGACGCTGCCGATGTCTCCGCAATTTGCGAGATATCGATATCGATATCGATACGCGATCAACATGCGATCGACGCAATCGACGCGAGGCGAGACGCGATAGACGAGTCAGCACCCACCTTCCATTACATGGTTATCCTCATCGGATGCTGGAAGGGAGCTTTCCCTGCTACATGGGGTTTAGTTTGGTAGAGGTGGTGATAGTAAAACGCCAAAGCATGCGGAGCTGTGGAGCTGTCGCGGTATCCAGACTCGCGCCACATACTGACAATGGCTCAACGGGAAGGAATCAGTGGCAGAGAGAGCCAATTATCCATCATCACCGGTCCCAAGACGCCTGAATTAGTCGACTTGACTTTCAACCATGTTCTGCACAATGCTTGCTTGAACCATCCCAACCGGCTCGCCGTAGTTTCGCAGCATCGAAACGAGAGCTATAGTTACCTTGAGCTTTAACATCGCAGCACCCAGCCCGCGGGTGGGCTACACTCGCTCGGTGTCGGCAAGGGAGATCGAGTTGGTGTCCTTCTCGGCAATCGATCGGAATATGTCGAAGTGAGTTGCAATGTCACATGATAACGTATTGGAAGCTGATCAAACTCAGATCATGTTCGCTTGCTTCAAATTGGGCGCCTATTTCACACTGTTCAACTACGCATACTCATCCTCTGAGCTTATCAACGCCTTGAACGTTACCGCACCAAAAGTTCCCTTCACTGCACTGACAATATCACGTTACGATTATACTGCAGTCCTTGGAAAGCTGCAAGGCGCTGCTTATCTAAAGGACATCATTATTCTAGACGATGCATCAAATCCAAGTGCCTCGGAGGCTGGACTCTACCCTTTTCTTGCCTATCACGATGTACAATGACCACCGCGAGCGATCCGATTGCAAAAAAGATGAGGACAGCCAGACGCCTGTTGCCGAACTTCACCGCAAAGATTGTGAATCCGCAGACATCGCGAAAGCTGCCTTGGGGCCAATATGGAGAGATTGTCATCCATGGCTTTGGCGTCATGCATTCGTACTACAATGACCCTAAAAGAAGTGCACAGGTCCTTCAACTGCACGGAGACCCCGACGCCCATGGAACACCGCGGAAATGGATGCACACGGGTGATGAAGGCTATCTCGACCCGGACGGGTATTTTGTCATCACAGGTCGCATCAAGGATCTTATCATCCGAGGCAGCAAGAACATATCACCGCTGGAAGTGGAAGCTTGCCTCTTTGAGCATCCGGCGATCAAGCAAGCTGCCGTGTTCGGGGTGCCGAGTGCAAGATACGGAGAAGAGGTAGCCGCAATGCTCGAGCTTGATGAGACGTATGGAGGCACAATACCTTCGAATACCGATATCCAAGCATGGGTCAGAGAGGAGCTGAGCAGGTTCAAGACGCCCATTTTCATTTCGTGGCTGGGTAATGGGGCACTCGGCGTTCTGAATGAGTGGCCTAAAGGCGGCGAACGGGAAGCTGCGTAAAGGTGATTTGAAGAAGATTGGAGAAGGTAGGTGACTACTACATCTACCCACGAACGACTGAACTTGCGATGGTGTCTAGAGCTCCTTCGACATTCGTCCATGAGTTTTGGGTTAGAGATCAAAGCTTCCTTGTGAAGTAGGTGGGTCTTTTCCTCATTGTCCTCAGAATCCGGGGCTTGACACATGTACCCACGCGAGAGTGAAGCTTAAGCAACGCTAGCCGATCTCGCGCATCTCCGTCCGCACATTTCTTGGGGTCTCCACATCTCGACTCGACAGACGAGAGCCTCTCTGGGGGAAGGACCTTCAATTCGGGGATATATGCGCAAATACACTAGCTCCGCTCTGCCAAAATGCCACCTCTTTTCCCCCTCCAGCCCTTCTTATATCTGTCCGAACCTACACCATTCTACCTCGTTTTGGATCTTCGCACCTCCGATTTCAAAGGCGCCTAAGCACCCCTCCCAAAAGCAGAGATACAGAAGTCTTAATCTTGTGCACCACCTGCCCATCAAATGCCTAAAAGTACATACTAAGGACCCAGTGCACAGCATTTGATTATATCACGCCACAACAACTGTTAATACCTTCGGGCAGTGCGTCGAATATTGGGTCGATCTTTTCCACATCGGGAGATCGTGACTACTGGAGTATTCAAGCGGATGCCTGATGGCCGCGATCCCCACATGTTCCCAGCCAAGTCTCCACCATTATAATTAATTTATCTCCTTTCTCTCGCGCTGTTCCGCAACGTCTGCTCAATGCAACTCTTTCCAAATGGCTCGTTTTCACGGCATTTGGCCTGCTTTTCTGCGTCGTGATAGCCGAAAGTGAGACCCAAGCAACGGCGCTCGCGATCACCAGCCCGTGTCAACCTCCACTCATTCGAGAACAGATGACCTCCAGCGACCCGTGCCGCGCCAATCTTCAAGGTCCTGTATCTGAAGAGGTCCTTCGCCCTACGACGAGGCCCTCAGTACGAAGAAATGGTGTTTTCTTGGTCTGGACCTATCATATCTTTTCTCGCTCGGCCTTATTGCTTGTGGTATAGTCGCATATATACTAGCTGACAGGGTGCGACTCAAAGCTATCAACGTAGTGACATCTGAGGACATAGCGTGGGCTCAACACTTCCCAGGCCTCGAATACTGGTGCCCCACTGTTCCAGTACGAAAGATCTCAAATATAGTGAAAGAGGTCTCTGTTTTAGCATTCAACTTAGCAGTTACGGCCATTACTGAAAGCCTGGGCTACATCTTTGGTACTTCGTTACGTTGGGCGCTCTATCACGAGGACCAGCTGCGTTGTAATTCGAATCCCCGCCTGTTCACTTCTGCCCGTCGCTCAGCGCCCAATAGGTGGTACACCAACGTCTTTTAAGTCGTCCTGTTCACTATATCATACAGCTGCGTTTCACAGGTGCTGCGGCCACTCGGTGTTGATGACATTTTTAGCTCTAACAACTTGGCAATCGATCTCTTAGGCGCATGTCTTCTCATGCTCTGCATAATCACAACGCACAGGGCCATCTGCAAAGTGTGGTAATGCTCGGCAGTGAGATTGTCTGGAACTTTTTCTAAGTATTGTAAGCAAAGGACGTCATGTGGGCCCTAAGGACCTCCAGGTGAGCAACGTGCGGTCGGTAAAGTCTGCAGCTACTAATCGGCGATGTGACAAGCCGCTTCAAACCCAAAATAATTCTCCGATCGCTCAGTCTGTCAACGAAGATATTCTACTCTCGAGTCTTTCCACCACAGAGCTCGCCATGACCCCGCTCTGAGCCGCACCAGGCCACATCTCGAAAGCCGGGCTGTCTTCTTCACCATCGTCTTCTCGTTGCGAGTGAGCGTCGAAGTCCAGGTCGACATAGTGATATATCCAGAATGTGCAAAAGACAAACACGGTACCTGCTAGTGCGCAAATAGTCAGATACATCACCGCAATCTACGTTGAGTTAGCTTCCAATCCAAAAACCGAGGGGATCCCCAATACTGCCGGTAGGAATCAACTCACATTACATCCTGCGTTCCACTCTCCCTCCCTCCGAATCAGCGGCGTACACACCAAAATAGTCAACCCCGCCATAAACGCACAAACAGAATAACTCATGAACATCATCGGACACTGCCAGGTAAACACCATCTTCTTTCTCGGACGCCACCCTTCCAGCGTCTTCGACAGTAACAGCGGCTCATATCGCAGTACCGCGCTACGCAGGCTCTGAGACTGGTAAGTCTTGTGTGGGGAGGGCAATGTGCCGGTAATGTGTAGTACTGTGATATCTGATGCAGCGAGGAGGATGCCGAGGATAGAGAGCACTAGGCTTCCGTGCCAGAAGCCGTGAGTAAGCCAGTGCGCTTCTTCGATTGTGGTCCAGGAGAAGGCGCCGATTACAGCGGCGGCGAGGATGGCACACTTCGATATATCAGCAAACTTAGGTTTTAGGTAGTTGGGTTTGTGTGAGGGGGTGAGAAGGCGCTTACGGAGATGGAAACGAATTGGAGCTCGGCGAGCTTGCGTGCTCGCCAAAGCGACAATGCGCGGAGCAGTTTGGGATAATCTTGCGATTGGGTGGCGAGTGCGGCGATTGTTTCGAGGGGGCCGATTGTGTTGAAATGGTAGAGGCGGTAGTACGGGAGTGTTGCGAAGCGGATCAAGGCTGTCGAGGCGGGTTGGATGAATTTATTCTATGTGGGGATTTGTTGTGAGCCTATCTACCCAGACAATTTGGGTATCTCTGCAATGGTACTCAAGAGATAGCTTGATCGCTCGAAATGGAGAGTAAAAGCTTACTTCGGCGTTTCTCCATACAGATTCCCATCCTCTCCGCACGTTTTCCAGACTCCACACCATGATAAAAAAAAAAAAAAAAAAAAAAATGTCTTTACTATCCTATCCGATGCTCAGGTGACTTCACAAGCGTTGTTCTGCACTTTTCCGTTTGGCACGAGGAGATCTGAGATACCAAAATGAGAATCAAGAAGGCTGAGGAAAAAGCAGTTCCAAGTATCACGAGGCTGAGCCTGAGTGTTGGCCTCCAACTCCGACAAGGCAGCTCAGCCCACGTCGCATGCTGAGACGCCACAAAGGGTGGCTTAGCACCTAACGTGTTGGCGCCTAAAATGGAGTGTGGCCGAAAGAGGCGAACAGGTGCCAGGGGTACGCGAGGTGTGGGTCCTCTTTTGTTGGAGAAGGAAATTAATCATTTTGGAATGCATCACAAGGCTGAAAAACTGGGCACCTTCAGGCTTGTTTTGACAGAGGACAGTATACATTAGACGGACCGCGATTTCTATTCAGTGTCATGGCTGGGTATCTCATCCAGTAAAATATATGCGGTTGCTTGAATAGAAGACCAGTAGATTGGTAACAAAGTCCTGAGAGTCGGAGAACGATAATATACAAAGTACCTCTAGACATGTCAGCGGATGTTTGACCGAGGACCTCCTTGTTGCTCTTACCTCGTTGATTAGGGTGACGTTCGTGCAGCATGACCTTGTCGGACGGAGCTGGATGTCGTGGGCGGTAGATATGCGCACGCTTTCAGAGTCGTGCATGCTCATCGTAAAGGTCATGAACCATTTCGTTGTGGTTGGTACTTCCAAGGATCAACAGCTGGCTGCCTGGTCTCATCATCCGTGTCATCAGACCCATGGACCTTCAGCCAGTGATCTTCGAAATCCTCGCGGTACCCGAACAGTCGGTTGCATGTCTGATGCTGACAACGATATTGCGCGCCCGTTGCATAGCGCTCCCATCGAGACCCATCATCAGCTCTTCGTCTCCTCCGCCGAACAAGCTCTCTTGCACATTCGTTAAACTGCGCTAGCACTTTTCTGTGCGCAATCCATGCATTGAAACAATTCTCGATGTCCCTCAAAGTGTCTCGACCTGGGTGTTTGGTGAACCAGCCATTGGGTTTCCATTCGTCCAACTCCACTGGTATGCCGTCTTTGTCGTTGAATCGGTAATAGAACCCGAGACGCTCGCGGGTGACCCAGGCGTCGACGATTTTTGGGTTGGTCGCTTCGTTGAAGCCTTTGGCTAATCTTTTGAAAAGGCCCCTACCCGAGAGGGCACCGTCAGCCCTTGCGGTACCGATGTTCACTACTACTCCGACATTTGGGCGCCCGTGTAGACCCTCGATCTCTTGGATCCCGAGCATGGTAGGGTTATTCGTGTGACCGAAGCCGCCATCAGAGAAGTAGATCTTTGTGCAACCGTTGTGGTTCTCTTGTCTGAATTTGATCTCCTTGAAGTAAAATGGCGCTGCTGTAGCTGCCCGTGCGACTTGCCATATCTCTAACATGCTTCGCTGGCCCCAGTTTCTTTTAGGTCCATCGGTATCTTGCCTCTCGAGGCTTTTATGGTTCTTTTTCTGAAAATGGTCGTACGATCGAATGAGATAGACGGTATCTGCACTAATCTCGGGGCCCTTTGTCCGTTGCATGGTTGTAACGAACCTATGATCTTGTCAGTTCAGATCGTTTCAAAGTGGGACCGAGGGGACTGAAGAAGTTTGATCCTCTTTCCCGACGAATCTGAAAGGGATGTGGGGAGTGGGAACACAAACATCTTGCATGTGCCAGGAATAGTCGGAAGCGTAACAGCAACATGCTGATTCTCATCTCGCCCGCAACGTCTGGCAGTCACCTCTTTGAAGGCTTTCTCCATCGCCTTAGCACTGTACTTCGGCCATCGCACGATCCCAATATTTCGCTGTGAAACAAGCCGTGGCTTGCCAAAGATCATGTCGCCCATTCTCTGGTATTCGTTGAGGCAGTCTTGCACTGTCATGCGAAATCTGCTCAGCATTATCGTGATGAGGCTGCATATAATTAGTGTTGGGGTTCAGCAACTCGGAATTGACGGAGTGCGCTTACCTGCCCGTGCTGGAGCCGCATATTATGTCAAAATAATGACAAGGTAAAAACTTTCGAGCATCTCGCAATGCAGTGTGAGCTTTGCTCTTTCCTTTTTCTTCTTGCGTCCGCCTCAGCTCCTCCCTTTCCTCCCGTTCAAAGGGACCATGAGTGACATCTTCTGGAAACTGTTGAGGCCAAAAACTGTGAAATTCTTCCTGGCCGAGAGGAGCCTGACGTCGCTCTTCATCCGCGATGGCCTTCATCAACCTTCTTAGCACCAGAAGAGACCAGTATCCGCGGATACCGCCACCATCTACGCCCTGATTAGCCCAGAATGCCAGACGAGTGGGGCGTGGAAACACGACGCACCAAGGCTAAGCAGGTTGCGCTGGCTCCAGACTTCCTCGAGATCGGCTTCTCGCGGCGGAGTCTGCTCATCTCTCCACGTTCCGGTTCTTATCGGGCGTTTACCCTCTGAAGCTTCCGGCCTAGTGGAAGGGCCGGCATCGGATGAAGAAGACATGAAACTAGCGGTGAGAATGGACCAACTCAACGACGATTCGTGTACCTCGGCGCCGTAGCGTTTCACGGATGCCACTTATATAAGTGGGTACACTAAGCGCTGCAAGACACAAAGCTGACGGTGTCCCACAACCCAGCCTTTCGAGCCTCAATACTTTGATCGCTGTGCGTGAACCCGTGGCTTGACCCTCAGCTCTGCTCAAGGAGGCGATGAGCACATCGCCTCCCTCCATCTGTGGCCAATGAGCGGGGACATCCCATGTTTGGATGTCGCGTGTGCAGCGGGAATCTCGAACGAAGGGGTGATCGAGGACTAGCCTGCTGCTCGACATATCCCGTTGCGGAAGGCTCCGACGCGAACCACAAAAGCAAATACGACGACGGAAACGGAACGGGAAGAATATTTTGTGCGTTTGCCGATAGTCAGTGATAGAGGGATCTCGTTTACTTTTACTCTCTATGTCGAGTTGCGCGGTTCCCGATGGTGTGCGGTGTAATTCCCGGATTGGTCAGTTGTCATGTTGTGGCGCGTCGCATTGCCTGAGGAATCAGGAATGCGTCCTCCGGGGCGTTCTCGGGCAGAAGGATTGACTGCACAGCCTTGTACGACTTAATCTTCGATAAGATGGAGACTTCGGTTCATTCAGGTTCCTGCCTACTGATGGTTTGTGGTGTAAAACTGTCGGGTCATCTGCGGACTTGACGAAAACGCTTGCGAGGCTTGGAAAATCCGGTCAGATGGGTAGCGGATGCAACGCAGCCTTGTGAACAAGGAGCGGATGATCGACACATGGCAAGCGAAGACTGCCTCGAGAGCGCAGGTAGGTGTTTCGGGGCAACCAAGTTGAAAGCAGGTCAGCACAAGGCTGAAAGAGAATGCGGTCCTGCCCCAGCCACCACCCCTGGCTTATCGTAAGGCCATTGGTTCAAATTGTCGGATGTCGCGCTTCCCCCTGGCGCCCCGAATACATCATTTGACACATATGGCGCTCCGGAATTTGAAGTTGGTGGTGTGTCGGCTGGAGCTGGTGATGCATCAGCCGCCACGTGGAATGACAATTCAACCGGTGAATGACGGGTATGTATACCTCCCCCGACGCTGCCCCCTGCATTCGTGATGGCCTCCATGACATGATATTTTCAAGTCCTGAATTCACATCGCACCTCCTCCTATTAGCAAGAAGTTGACCTTCAGAGAAAATTTTCCAACCTGCCGCATCATCCGTCTACCCAAACGCGACTTCCTGATACTCCAACGCACATGGCCGCAAACAGCAGGGACCCTGAACAGGTTCTGTCATCAACTAACGACCAAAGAGGTGCCAGAAAGCGTCGAGGAAGTCTAAGTTGGGATCGAGTCGTGGTGTACGACACGGAAACTGGGAACGTTGACATCCGTAAGAAGCAAGAAGTTGACAAGAGTGAGAATAAGATTAGTGCAGACATCATGAGAGTAGCTAACATGGCCGTAGATAAATCCGGGTACGAAGAGCTGAAGCTGCCGAAGGGGAAAAAGCAGATCTCCCTTTTCGTCGATTCGGATAAAGAAAATAGAGTGAAGACTGGAGACGAAACGCGACAGGACAAGGACATCTTCCTTGCACGGCTGAATCTCGATAACCTCGGCTTCACGAATCGTACATTGTTCCGCTTCGGGAAGCTTTCCACTCTATACGTCGCTGCTCCGTGGAGCGTCAGCGGATCTCCATGCTCTAGTGCAGCGAGCGGGGCGAGCGTGGCATAAGTTAGGGACATCAATTTGGTCGCGTCGTGATTCAAATTTCCCATGACGTTCGGTTTCACCGTTCGTAAGACCGGGATTGTGGCCCAACTTTGGATTTAAATTCCCATTTCTTGGAGCGTGTTCGATTCCAGATCGTCATGCAAACATCCTCACCCACCGGATATAGGCTAAGAAATGTACGCTTCTTTCAAGATGACGGTCTCTTTTGAGTGGAGAGTACGCGACTGGTAATCTGACGCGACATATGAAGTGATGTCACTCCGATAGAGCCTGTTTGACGGGACATCGATTTTGAATCGGTAAGGAGGTGATGTTGGTGCAAATCCTCACCATTATCCCTGAAGGCGGACCCGGGTCTGGTATAGATCATTGGTGACGGCTCCCAGTCTTCAAATCAGTTCCGAGAGTGTAGTCACAGCGGCCGATGTCGCGAAAGACGAAATGGCATCAAGACGTACTAGAACCGCGTCTCACCTAAGGATCCGGACCTTTTGATTAACTACTGTAGGGATGTTATAGGCAATATATGTACGAGAAGCCGCGCCGCTTACATTGTCCATGAAACCAGTGCCGCGAGGAGCTTCAATGTCGTACCAGATCGTTTTGTTATTCCTGTTCATCAACAGGGGTAGCACAAGCTGAGAAACAATTACCACAAAGCTAGAAATTTATGGAATTCAAGAGTTTGATGAAAGCTTGATGTTTCGTAGATGGATGATAGAGGAGAAGATGAAACTCAGCCTGGCAATGGCAAAAGGAAGCTACATGGCACTTACATAAGCTACGACGCTAACCGTATCGCGGTTGGGCTACGACTTAGTGTGGACTACGGTGCTGCACACAGCTGCTAGGAAGTAATTTCTTTTTTATCTTACTGCGGAGCAGTTAATAAGTTCCTATTGGAGATTCTGCTATTAAAGGCGAAATTAACTTCATTCTAGAGTTTAAAAGCTTGACTCTAGTAGTAACTAGCACAAATTTCGACAGCCACCCTACACTCCATCAGCACCCCGAGCTAAAAATAATGGCAACCTAGGGAACTCATCAGAGTGGTTCTACAAAACAGACGGACCTTCATACTCGGCATTGCCCAACATTATCGCGCAGACGCCGCCGCTCGTGTGGTGTTCACAAGCAACAACGGCGCACGGCGGGTTTTCCCCAAACGAGCACCATACGAGGCCAGTTGTTCTCAATCAATTCCGCGCTCAACTGCTACCATCGACATTCCCGGATGCGCGGATGGAAAAGGGTCACGTCCAAAGTGAACATCTTCAAGAAAGTAATAAACATTGATTTATCATCAAGATACGAAAAGAGTATATACAGGAATCACTCTCAAAGCTTTCAAAAAAGTTCCGATGCATGCAATGCATCAAAGTAACGTCGCAGCATGAAATATCAAGCGCGTCGTTGTCCCCATCACACCATGAGTCGCATACGAGACAGCATAGAAGTTGTCTAGCAAGCCTTAATGGCCGAAGCAGTGTACTTGCAGTTGGCAGAGGGACCCTTGGAGACGGACTTGGGCTCGTTGCCAGGGGTGGTGCCCTCGAACTCCTCGCAGATGGTCTTGACGGAGGTGGCGCAGGTGCCGGTGATGGTAGCGGTGCCACCGAAGTTGGGGTTGATGCCAGCGAGGACCTTGCCGCTGTAGGCCTGTGGGATGCATTAGTTGCTGCTGCTGTGGAGGTAGAGGATCGGATGAGTGCGTACCTTGACGTTCTTGATCACGACGGAGCGGGAGACGGAGTTCTTGCAGTTGCCGCAGGCACGGTAGAGCTTGCCAAAGTCCATGACCGTGAAGCCGTCGATGGTGACGGTACCCTTGCCGTTGTGCTGAACGACTTTGTCGGAGGCGGCTTGGGCGCCGCCGCCCTTGACGGAGGCGTTACCATCACCCTTGATGGTGAGAGCGTCCTCGCAGACGTCAATCCACCAGACGTTCTCGATGGTGCAAGGGCCCTTGCAGTGGACACCCTCAATCTGGTCTGCACACCATATTGTCAGCACTGTTCAGAAAGATTGGCGATGATGCCTCGATGTTCTGGTAATTGG
Source organism: Lentithecium fluviatile CBS 122367 (assembly GCA_010405425.1). Lineage (NCBI taxonomy): Eukaryota > Fungi > Ascomycota > Dothideomycetes > Pleosporales > Lentitheciaceae > Lentithecium > Lentithecium fluviatile. Next base: position 62,588 of record MU005573.1, read on the forward strand.
TGGCCTGGAAAAGAGAGGTATTCACGTACCCTTGCCAATGATGGCGTTCTTCAGGGTGGCGCCGCTCTCAAGAATGAAGACGGCGTCAGCGTCACCTCCCTCAGCCTGACCGGTGCAAGACTTGCCACGGCCGTAGGTCTTCATGCCACCGTCGAAAGTACCGGAAACGCTCTTGGCAGCCGAGTATTTGACAGTGCCCTTGGAAGCGGGGACCGGGAATGTGGCGCGCTTGGTCAAGCTGAAGAATTCGGCAGGAGCCTGGGCAGCAGGGCCGGCAGCGATGGGGGCCACGAAGGCAACGACAGCGGTGATGAGAGTGCTAGAGAACATTGTCAGCAAAAGCCATCAGGCGAATTGCAGCATCAGCCGTTCCGGAGATACTCACAACTTCATTTTTGCGATTGATCGATCGAAACTTCGAAAGTTGAAGGTAAGACTCCTTGCGAAAATGATATGTATAGAGAATGGAAGGCTGTGGTGAGCGTAGCTAACGAAAGTGGATTGCTTCAAGCAATGAACGACTGTAGAGAACGACTGATCAGAAAGCGATGCTCTTCAAAGGTGGCGTCCTGCCTTCAATTTATATGCTCCATCCGACGCCGCATCCCAGTCTCCTGATACACATTGACAGACGAGCACGAGCGGTAAGCTAGAGCTCTAAGCAGAGCACCCCGCCGGCGCTATCTGTCAAGTGGTACTTGGTGGCATGGCTGAAACCATGAAACATCCGCATATGGAAACGCCCAGTATCGAAATGAGGACGGCGAAATACCATCGATGATTCCGGCAAGCTAGTAGCTGCGGCGGAACCCTTGGCGCTTGGCAAAAAAGCTTACCATCACGCATGTTATCGTTCGGTATGGCTAGATGCCTCCTGGGTCATTTCCACGATCGTCGTGCCGTGGGCGTGCAGGTTTTTCGGGTTATGAGGGTGACCCATGCGTTTCTCGGCTAGCGATATCGAGGGTGTTTCAGATCCCTTGATTCATGATCTTCCGCCAATCAGCGCGGGCGAGATCATCTTCGGCAGGAGAGCGATAGGCCGCAATCGTGTGTTCGCAATGTAGAAGTGCAGGATGGCGTTCAAAACGGCCGATTGACAGCTGCGCCGGTCTCAAGCCCGCTACATGATCGGTCGAGATCGTTTCGAAATAACGGGACGCCGAAAATCCGTCAACGGTCAAACAAATTGATGAAAGGGGTGGAGGGGCGAATATCGATCCATCTCAATGCACTTCGGATGGTACCTGCCTTGGAAGCCCTGCCGCGCGCATCCGGCCACCACCTGAGTTGGCAAAGGGTAGCATGTCCGGGTCGATGTCTAGGATGAGACTAGGATAAAGGGGCCATCCGACGACCTTAAATTAAGCTTAACTTGGCGGCATGACAGAGGTATGCGAGCACGAAGCGAATCTAGTGGCTTCTATCCTGACGTCGCGAGAGTGCGGACGTGACCCTGAGTACGTGGGCTTAAGCGAAAACACTTTCCCCGCCCACGCAACAACTTCGGTCGTCTCCGATATTGATTCCATTTTTGGACCATTCTTCTACGGAAATTTAGGGTCTCCACTTCCAAATACACCAGCTGGCCCGGCTTTGCGCGGGTTCTCGACCAGTATCCGGAGTATGAGCAGCTATGAGCAGAATGCTAGACTAGTCGGGTTGAAGTAGGTAAAGTGGATACATTTGTGCCATTACACCGTCTAGGCGCGTTTGGCGGAATAACTCTCAGGAAGTATTAGGCCTCGAAGTTCAATGATCAACGGAACAATATAGGACCCAGCCGTACTACCAGACGCGCCTGCATTTTGCTTCACCTTGATGATAGCGAAGAACCACCGTCGGAACACACATGCTAAAGTTCAATTCGAAATACATCAATACGCCAGTTCAAGGAGCCGAGAGCGCAGCCGAATTCCGCCAAACATCCACCTATCCACACCAAGGAACTATCATTTTCTCTCGCAGTTATCCCCGCAGCTCTGGTTTGTAGAAAGAAAGACTGACAGGTGCCCACTATTGAGATTTCATTCGAGATATAAGATAGATGTACGCAAGCCCGGGGTTTCGCCAATGCCCATCAGCCCTCCCTAAAGTATGGTAAACTATCCGGACATTAGCGCCAGTCGCTATACGCAGAACAGCTTATAATTTACGATTGTCAGTGAGATCATAATCCGAATTCCATTTACAAAATTCCTCCACCTTCTCCTTCTTTCCATTGTGAGCCTTTGAGGTATAGGGTAGGCGCTCTCTTTCTGACTCGTTTAGATGCATAACCTCAGGTGGGAGATCCTTGGTCAATCTCTTTTGGACACACAAATTGCATACCAGCATGTGACCCGTCATCTCGTATGTTGTGATTTCCCATGGTTCTTTACAATAGCTTTTGGGAATAAAGATCATCCAAAAGTTGGGTTCATTCGCGCTTGTGGCCTCTGTTCCTTTTTCTCCCTTGACCTCTTGGTCTCGCTCAATTTGTGTATTCTCAGGAGCGGCTGCCAAGGTTGCTGCCGGAAGGTCCACGTTTTGCGTAATTTGAGCCATGTCGGTAGCGGAATTTCGAGTACTTTATATCGTAGTTGTAGGTTCGGTATGAATTGCATGTTTGCTTGTTCACTGGGTACGCTCGTCCTTCCTGATTGCTTGATCTTCGGGTATCGTGTTGTTGATGATAGTTAGCGCTCTAATCGAAACTATTTGTACACCAGTTATGACTCTTTCTAGAGAGCGCTCGAGGACCGAAAGCTCACATGGTATGACTGAATATCTTGTCAGATTCAGTCAGCGATACATGTCTAACATAATGGCTGTAGAATCAGTCACATTGCGGATTGCGTATCTTGGCTAATTTTAAAGGGTATTGATTCGGTACCGGATGCCTCTTTGAGCTACGATATAACACCGCTGTCAGATGCTAGATACTTTTTTTTTCAGACATAATTATATCTAGAGTTTCATCGTAGCCATACTCGGCTGCATGATGCATGGCGCAAGTACCACTGTGGAAATTTCTCGGCTCTTCATTACTAGAGCTACGACATTTCGGACTAATCCAATGAAAACTTACGGAAATATCACAATACTGAGCCTAAATCCGAACCTAGAGCAGCTATTGGATGAAGAAACGTCTAAATTGTTCACTATGATACCAAGGACCGCAGAGATGCACAATTAGGACACGTAAGGTGCAAATCTATTCTAGGGAGAACACTACAGCTACACAAGGAGCCTACAATTCGCCTGAATTCCGTCGCAACATCAACAGACCACTCACTCCTAGCTAATCACCAAGCGCTTGGCCTTCGCGTCAGCCTCGAAGACTACCAAATGATTAGCTCAGCTCGCAATAGATCAGCTATCTGTACACTTACGGTTAATAGCCGCATTAACGCCCACGTGCCATCCCCCAAGTTTTTGTCGTTTCTTTGAGGGGGTATTCAAATCGTTGGCTAACTCATTCTTTTGGTCCTTATCCAAGAAATGAGCTTCGAAACCCTCTTTCTTGTACGTCCATCCACTCTCTATGCACCTCTCATACAATTCGGAGGAAAATGTGTACCTGTACGTTGTCTCTTTGTATGCTGTGATTTTACCCTTCCATTTCTCGTGATTGAGGATTCTTTTCGAAATAGGGATCATCCAAGCGTTGGAATCCTGGTCGGGCTTTGTCCTTATCTCGGCTGTGAGATCCGGCCCGGAATCGGCATCTGCGGAAGGAGGCGTAGAAAAGGATTTCCTTGCGCGCACGACATTTCGCATGGTTGACGGGGCTGCACCTTTGAAAGGCATCTTGACAATGGGTTTTCAGGTATTAGAGATGTGCGAGGGTTGATGCTGGTTCTCTGTGGAGGGTTGTTTGTTTTCGTTGTGCGGTACTTGATAAATGTGTTGAGGAGGATGCATTGTAGACTCTTCCTAGGTATTTATACTACTGGGAGTAATGAGTCCTCTAAATAACTCTAGGCTGGTATGACTAAACGCGTGGCGTGTAGCGCGTCATAGGGATGCGATGGAAGCTTTAGGCGGAGAAATGAGTCGCACAAGATGATAGAGATCTTGATTACTTGCAAAGGGTGATGTTACAACGGTAGTTGTATATGTGTGTACCGCAGAACCACAGGCAGCTGAACCCGGTATCTTCCTCTCGTTGGTCTATTCATCTACATACATATGTCTTTACCTCAATTAGGACTTTTGTTACATCTATCTCCCTTTTCCCGGATCTCTGCCTAGGTACACAATGGATGCAAAACATCTCGCAAGACTGCTAAGCCTATCAATGGTAATGAAGTTTACCTTTACAATAGCCGCATAGCTTGAAAGGAACGACGCACACGCGTCTAATAGAAATACATTGAAGAAGAAAGTCCACGCAAAATAAATTATCATTTTAAAATCCCCCAGTTATGAAATCGTGAACGAGTAGCTCGAAAAGAAAAGACATTCCCGGAGGAGAGTAAAAGCCAAACAAGCTAGGCAAAGAACCTTGTGATAGTAAAAGGATAAACGAAGTTGAGCTCCCCACATAAAACAGTCACTTTATGTACTAGAATGCCCTTGACTCTTGGATGTTCGTCTACGCCTCTCTATCCTTTATCTCGTTCTATGTCCTGTCTTCTGTCCTGAACGCATGGCCAATCTTCGCCACACCGTTCCCTTCCTTTTATTCTTCTCATTGCATTCTTTTGCCACTGCTTCGTATGCTTGATCAGCTATTCTAATATTAGCCCCCCATAAAAGCTAATGAAGGTAATCTCACATTATGTTCACGGTCGCCCGTTTCCCATGATCTTATCTACCATATTTCTCAGCCAGTTTCTCCAAGTGCTCGGCCAAAGCCTCGAGACTGTATCTTCTCTCCTTGCCCTCTTTACTATTCATTGTTGCGGGTCGAGTCTAGGCACTTTTTTCCAAAATCTCGCCTCGCTGTTCGTCCGAGGTCGGCGGGTCTGCACCTGGCTATGTGCCCATGTGATATGGCTTCGAAATATCGTGCCCTCGGGGCCGCTTGCGCAGATGTATTTAGGGGCGGGTTTTGCGGGCGTTCTATTTGGGTGCTAGATTCAAGGCGGTAGGTGATGGACCTTGCCTAATTGGCAGGGGTTTTACATGCATTTGCTTGAATGTATGAGCTTACAGTAGCTTAATGGAGTAATGATAGTAACTCTGGGTAAACATAGAGGTTCAGACTTGGAGATAGTCGTGTTTCTACTACGAAGCAATGAGTCAAGCATCCAATGACCCATGAAAGCACTGGCTCATGACATCGGGAACACGCGCGCAGTCACTCCCATATCAAGATTAAGGTACTTCAAAGTGTTGATGCTTTCTTTAGTCATGACAAAAGTACTGTGGCGAACAAAACGCAGTCATATCTTCCCTCAGCACAGACTTGTGTAACACGGCGTAGCTAAACCGCTCCGTTTGCACCAGTAAAAACACCCCATTCCCACTCCCACTCCACTCTCCCCAAATCAAGAGTCATACGCCTTTCACATCTCGAACATCGCCTACACCCACTCTCCTAGCCTCCGCAATCATCGACCAAGTGATGCGTGCTGCCTGCACACTTCGAATTTAGCGTAGTCATTTGAAGACCCAAGGGACCGCTCTCTAGCCTAAAACTGCGAGAAGCCAGCGTAGAGGCTGGAAAATTTCGCATATATGAATACAGAGTCAGTCAACGTACGAGACAACGAATCATGTACGAAGAGGCAAGGAGAAGAGCAGCAGAAAACAAGACCTCAAGGAATCGCAACTCGACAGTCCATGGCAAGAGTCCCACGCAAACCCTACAAGAAAACGACCTGAATTTTCCGACTTACAGGCAACTACAAAACTTAGAATAAACCTATCGAAGAGTGAAAAGCACAAGGCGGATGTGGTTAGTACATCTCGTCGATCCAGATCGGTTAGAGCCCTAACAAAAGTATGCGTAATGCATCACGTAACATTTTGCCCCCCCATTGTTCCCAGCTCAAACAAAGAGTAACCATTCCCTAGCTCAGCAAAGATCAGCACCAGATATACAAACCCGAACTACAAGTCTATCCTCTAAAACCTTTCCACCCTACAATGATGTAGGGGAATGCTACACACATGCAGACGCCGCTTTCGCAATCATCTAGCATATCTCACTCTCGCTAGTCGACTTCCTTTACATGCCCGCAATGTCTCACTCAAGCTACGATACTTCCCTCGCAACGCCTCCACAATCTAATCAAACAAAATTAGATAACCGCGAATGTCTCACCTGAGCTACGAGACCGAGGATGTGTAGTGGGAATGCAATGGCGGACGGCGAACAGAGCCTTCGTTTGCTCGTTTGTGCGCTTGATTGGTGGGCTTGGGCAGACTGTCCTGGAACTGATTGCGCTGTTGTGGGGGTGGCGGGCAAATACAATAGATAGAAGAGCTGAATATTTGGAGGGGTAGCGGAAGGACGGAGGGGGGAATGGAACGTAGCGATCGCTTGTTTTGAACTCGACTCGTCGGAAGGAAAGTTTGAGCATGAATACGTGGGGGGATCGGAATAGAAGTAGCCGGATTACATTGAGTTTGAAGCCATCGCCGGTCGGTTGTGCCTGCGGATACGTGAAAATTAACTAGTAGTAATAGCCTCAACATCTCGTTTAAGAAGAAAAGGCTGCGGTGGAATCGTACGTTGGAGTTCTGCCTTCTTAGGGAGGAATATCGATAATGTCCCTTGATCCTTCCTCTCTGTACACCCCGCCCCCCAATCAACTATCCCCTAACGCTCACGCATGCCCCATCATCTCCAAGCTCTTCCAGTAGTCGCTCGTCCCGCCACTTGGATCCCGATCCTTGGTCTTGCACGCCTTCCCAAATGGCTGTTTCCCGTTCCCATGTGCGCCGTCGATGCGCATGAAGCTCTGCCCCTTCGCCTTCATCAGATTCGCCTGCGCATCGTCGAACCAGCCGTTGATGAAATCGCCGTGGAAGCAGTACCCGTCACCGATCTATTGTCCCACCATTAGCAAACACTCCACTCTAAACAACAAGGACAAACGAGAAGGTACGAGATCGGAAAGTGGAGACAAGATGACGAGAGAACACCTGCACCTACCTCACCACACGCAAGTTTAAAAGGCGGGACGCCCTTCCACCCCTGCGGCACAGCCTTCCTCGTATCATACCTGACCGAGAACCTCAACCGCGGCAATCTCTTCATACCAGCAGGACACCGACCCCCATTCGCCGCCGCATACGTATACTCAGTCATCTTACGGGGATTCACACAGTCCGGAAACGCGAGTATAGCCTGCATATGCGCGGAACACGTCTGGCGCGGGAATGCTGCGCGAGGCCTCGTACTCCGATCCTCGGGCCCATTCCCATCGCACCACCACGTAATCATGGTCGTCTTCTCGTTGATGTCGGCCTGCGACTTCGCACTCGCATTCCCCGCGACCATGTAGAAATCCTTCGGGAACGGTATCTCCGCGTGGTCGATTTGCTCGTAGTAGGTTTTGAAGGTCGCGGGATAGATCTCGGTGTAGTTGTTGCCGTTGACGTAGTACAAGGTAGGCGCCCAGTAGACGGAGAGATCGTTTGGGTTTTCGCCCGAGGGACAGCCGGATTGGAGTTGTGCAGTTGTGGGGAGGTCTTTCGTGACGATGTCGGAGCCGTAGAAGGAGTGCATGTGTGAGACGTAGCGGCCGGGGAGGACGATGGGGTCGATGTTTTTGCGCATGAAGGGTTTGTGCTCGATATCAGTCAAGGCGCTGGCGGCGCCAGTAAGGATGAAGAGTGCTGTGAGCATTTTGGCGGCGGAGGGTTGGGGAGAGGGGAATAGAGGGAAGTGAGAAGGGGTTGGGGGTGGACGTGGAAGAGAGGGGATAGAGGGAGGCACCATAAAGGGCAAATCTCGCGGGAGCATTTCCACGTCGAGCAATACTGATATGCCGGCAGTAGTATCGTAGTATGGGGTCGCGAATCTGTCTAAGTACCGAGCAGGGATCTCAACTTATGCTATGTGGATCAATCCCGCCATTAGACCCGATTGGCCGAGACCAACATCATATCCGTATTCTTCATCTTCTCGATATCTGCAAACATTGACAGGCGTAAAGGATTGGTGCAAAATGTATCCTTGCTTCCCCACATTACTCCATCTATGGTGGAACACTGCGGGGTTCGCTTGCATGCGGGTATAGAGTGGATTGCTGGATGTGGTAGCCTGTAGTTTCGTTGGAGTTAAGAACGAATCCAGAGCTGGCTAGCGGTTATGTTGTAGGACGAAGGATGAAGGAACTACGTGCGTTCGCTAATTGTTCTCTATATGCTCGAAGGGCGGGTATCCTGGGGATTATTGCAAGGATTGGTGGCGTTTAGATTGTGTCGGTATGTTTAATAGCGAGTGAACGAACGTGGCGAGCCGATCGCTGACTAGTAGCTACGCGAAAAGGATGGCAGACAGCCCTACACGTGTTTCTTAGTCAAGTATCCTCAGATGCAGGTGTAGAGACCCAGAGGAGACAAGAAACTGATAGCCGAACTCAACAAGAAGATAACAGACTTACCCACCCCTCCCTCAAACACACTCTCCAACCTTCACGGCTGTACGTCAAAGGACTACACCCGTCATGAATATCATCCATATATCACCACCTATCTCGTAAGACTACATATTGAGTGCAAATCAACCATACCTCACTCCGATACACCATGCCAGGTATGACGGACCTCACATTCCTCCATCTTATTCTCATGCTCTTCTGGTAAACCATACTTCAATCTCTTCCTCTCTCTCAATATCGCAAAGCCACCGCTAGCGCCTCGCTCGCTCAAGCGCTCAGATAACGACAAAGCCGCCGCAGCAGTTCAGTAAAAGCAGACAGCCACACCGGACTGGACCGCAAACGACCCCTCCAACAAACTGAACCGAAGTCCGGGTATCTCATACTTTTTCTTACTTCCACCTCTGGTATATCCATACCTCGAAGCAGCCTAATTCCGATGACGCATACTCACATATTCTGATAGCGTTGCCAGATCGCCGACTGACAAGACACCTGCATTCGATTTCCATCACACAAGTAGTAAACCTAGAGGGGGGCTGGTTCTCGCAATGTTCAGCCTGCACCTGGTGCACCTCCCATATTCAGCAAGAGGTCGAGCATATCCATGCCTCCAATATCGGGTCCCATAGCCGTTTGATTGACATCCGCACCCCACTGGTCAAGCAGGGGCTCCAGAGGCAACGCGAGCCAGTCCTGATCATACCCTCCATTCGTATTCCACGGCGCGGTACCCCAATTGCCGTTGCCGTTCCCAGTGTTGCCATAATCATTAGGATTGAAGCCCGGCGGCGGCATGATCGAGATACGATTAGAGTTCACGTCATACGAGTCAGGCGTGATGCCGAAAAGTGGGTGCGATGGGACCGGCGTAGCTCGGCCCGAGGCGGCGATACCGAGTGAAGGGGATCCCGGGACCGAAGAGCCTGTCTGCTGGCCGAAGGTAAAGGCGCCCGGCGGTTGGAGGTGGCTCTGTTGGGGTAGCAGCGGGGGCGGGGGGGGCATCATGGGGGTTTGTGCGCGGGTTCGCGGGGGAGAGTGGGAGCCAGCGCGTGAAATACCGGTTGAGCCGTTTGCTGCGAGGCGGACGAAGCGGCCACGGATACGGTGAGTCAAGGTGTCCACGAGGTCAGCGAAGCGATTTCCCACGTGCACGTCGTCCACAATTGAGGTGCGCAGCGCGTACACTGCGCGATCGAGCAAACTCAGCGTTATTGCCACATCGTCTTCTGTTGCACCGAGAGCAAAGGTTTTGAGGAGAATGATGGCGACCGACACGATACGGAAGAAGGTGCGGACGGGTGCGTGTCGGAGATAGTCGGGGAAGAGGCCGTCGACCACAACCTTGAGGACGTTGCGGCTTGCGTCGACAACCTCACGGATATGATGCCTATCATTTCCGTACCACTTCACCAAGGTGCTGAACGGAATTGCAGAGCCATCATTGCTCCCGTTCATACCATTGTTTCGGGAGCTAGAGGCACCATTCGGCTGGGCGTGCGACTGGAGTGGTGTGTTGTGAGTACATCGCTCGACAACCGCCTGCAGGGCTAACGAATTCACATAGACGCGCGTATACTCGTACTCGATCGTGAGGACATGGCGAAGTTGCGTTGGGACTTTGCACGGTCAGACAGGCATCACAAAAATAGACACGGTCGAGCACCAACCTTCTGGAGCGAGGTCGAAGCCGCGCTTCCACTCCACGAGCGGAGTCTGGAACTCTTTCAGTAACTCCTCGTACTTCCCCGACTTCAGCAACTCCCGCGTTTGACGACGGTTCGGGAAGAGCTTGAGATTGCCCATCTCCATTATCTTGGCAATGCGATTCCAGAAATCTAGGACGAGGTCTTGGACTGCATGGCGCTGCTGCGAAGCCACAGACTCCAAGGGAAGTCGCTGGCCGTCGGCGCGCATGCCAAACTGGGGTGGTGGTGCTTTGATGCGAGCTATGCGCTCGTTGTAGAGCTCCATCGGCGTCCTCTGGGCATGTAGGTCCTCTTCGCGTTTTACTTGCGGGAGCATCGACGTGAGTCCTAATCTACCGCTAGTTTGCGTCACGTATATGATGAGCAGGTCCTTGAGATGATTCTTCCTCCGAAAGTACGCCTTGACTGTCGCGTGGGAGAGGTGGCGATTGGCCTCTTCGAACTCGGCCTCGCTCGTCTCGTCAAAGACGCCAATCTCGAAGGCCAGCGCGGTAGCATTCCCCAGCAACATCCAGCACATGCGATCGCTACGCCAGCAAGGCTCGAGCCAACTGTCGATACGCTGACCTCCGTCTCCTTTCAGGTGCTCCGACGAATTTCCATTCGCGGCTGCATCTTCGTCGAAGGGATCGTCCGGCGTGATAAGCTCATCGTCGTCATCACTGGGCGGGAAGTGCAGGGCGCGTGGATGCCACTCGGTGAGTAGCATCAGACTCTCGACTGTGCCCAAGGTCCGCAGACCTTTGCGCGAGAGCGGATTGACATCAGATCCAGGTTGCTGTCCCGCGCCGCAAAAGCCGCCTCCGAACTGCTCTTGTCCATAGATCATGCGGTCGATCATTCCCTGCAGATACTTCCACAGCTTCTCGTGGATCAGGTACGAACGCGAAATGGTACCGGGCCCGGCATGTTCTGGAATTCGGAATCGAGATGCTATAGTCAGCAAGGTCATCACGAGCAGCGGCTCCTCCTTGAGAAGCTTGCCATGCAGCGCATGGTCGCGGTAGTCTGGTACGACGATGGGTGTCAACGGTGAGAGGTACGTGTAAAAGTAGTCAATGTAGCGCACCGCTTCTTTTGCCGTCAGCCAGCCCGCGCGCACAAAGCGGAACTTGGACCAGGCCTTGATGGCCTGCGCAAAGGTAGCCTCGTTGGGCGGATCCGGGAGGACGGTCTGCTGTTGCGCAATGGCTGGGTCCAGGGACGGCTCCGCAGCAGACCGCGACATGTTGCGCGCGTGTGTCGCCGTCGCTTGCGGGCTCGCGAAATTGCCCTGCGACCCCGGTGTGCTGCCATGGCCCAACGTCGGTCGCTGAAGACTCGACCCGCTGTCGGCGCGGTGGTGCGCCGCCTCAAAGAGCAGGTTCAGCGCATCATGCCCGCTGAAGATCTCGCCGTTCTGCAGCGTCGCGGCCGTGGTGTCGTTGAGCTTGTAGTCATCCTCGTCGTTCGACTGCGACCGGTGCGCCGTGTTCGGGCGGCGCAAGGGCTCGAGTCGTCCCACGGAGCCGCCAGGCGTCAGCGGTTGCGAGACGTAGGCGTTGCTGTCGGCGCTGTCGAGGCGGAGGGGCGCGGGGCGGGTCTCTTCGTCAGCCCTCAGGCGCTTTCGACCATTGCGGATCTGGTAGTCGTCGAGCTCGTCGGGGATCTCGTCCTCGCCGTCCGTCTTCCTCTTGCGGCGCGTCGCCGAGAAGAAGCACTCTTTGCTCTCCCGCCGGCAGCGCACGCACGGCGGGTCGTGGGGATTGTCGACGGGGCCGAGGTCACATCGCACCTGCAATAGTAAGAAGGGACAACATAAACACCGTCATGGCACCCGTGTCGTACCTTGCGACGCCGACATGGAATGCAAGCCTGAAATTATCAGCGGGGTTCTGTGCAGCATTGGGAATGACGCAGGCGCACTTGATACGTTCTCGTGTGCTGTCCGGAGGCAGGCCGCGCACCTGGAGGCGAAGCGCTGGAGAGCCCCGTCGGCATGGTGGGTATGGTCTCGAGCAGTGGTCCAGATGTGTTGTCGTCGGCTTGCGGCGGCTCTTTTGCCAGATGTCCGGGCTTGCGATCTATGTCCGGGTCAATAAAGCTGGAAGCGAGGTCTTGTCCCAGCCGCAGGAAACGCGCATGCACAGATCTGCGGGGGAGCACTTCAATAGACAAGACTGCGCCCCTCGAGAAGCCCTCGTGTGACTGCTCGTTGCGCGCGGGTGTGTGCTTTCACTCTTCTTTTGCTGAGGTTAGCGACGGGCACGTTTTGGCCGAGATCACATGAACTGCGGGGCGCGGTACATGTGTACCTAGGTACTCGAGCGATCGTTCGCGGCTTCTGGTTCGTCAATCCGGGCAATTCTGCTCACGGCAGAGCCGCCTTGGATTCGCCCAGAGCATGGATGCCATCAGAATTGTACCTGCTGGCCAGGAGCACCTGACGTCCTCGTGGCCCTTGCTTCTCGCCATGTGATTGGTCTCAGCCTCTCAGGGACCCCACGTCATGCCTTCCGTCGACGTCGATTGTATAGATTGGGGCCGACATTCCGGGAGACGATATGGTGATTGTGAAGGTGACGCGATTTCCATCGTGTATGCATCATATCTCCTAAAGTCACAAAGCCAGACAACGGGCCAAAACACTGCACTGTTCGCCTGGCATGGAAGGCCTTTACGTTATGTTACATGGATGCTGCCCCAACCCATCCAACCTATGGCACGTACCCAGGCTACGGGTTTGCAAAAGAGACGATGGAGACCCCTTGTTGGACCGCTTCTCAGCTTGAGGGGTTCGATTAAAGAACCTGCAGCCTCGTCCGGTGGTGGCTGTGCAAACCTGGTATCTTCAATCTTGCTTTGCCCGGCGGGATCTGAACTCGATCATCCTCTTCTCCTTCACGCGAACCACCCCAGATTCGGACAAAGGCAGTGTTTACTATGACCCCAAAATGAGCGAGAGCACTCCCCCAGGTCTTTCGACTGTCTAATCCGAATCAAATGTCGTTCTTGCCCGATGTGTGTTCTTATTGGCGAACGCATCGGCGACATACGAACACGCGAATGCTCATACTCCTCACGGTACGCATGCCTCATGCTAGCACCCTCCCTCAACCAATCCGGGCCGGAGTGGAGGTGGATTATACCGTATCAAGATCTTCGGATAGGATGCATCTCCCGCAGCGACAGTAAACGTCTCCATTAAGCCAGGGTCTAAGCGTGTCAGTCAAACCGAATCGTGTGAGACAATGCTGAAGACTCTGAATCGAATAGAAATCGATACGTGATGATGCGGTAGCGGACCCTCCCCTCATCAAGGGCTGGCTGGGTGACTGCGTATCTGGCCATCGAGATTGTGCCGCCGCACTACATCGGCAAAAGGACAGCATCGACCATCTCCCGCATTCAATGTCTGGTCTCCTCTTTATCGACACCAAGAATGACTGCATTGTATACGGTTCAGACATTCAAAGAGAGCTTCTGAACGGGCAGTGGTAAGTAAAATATGCTACCCTAAGTTATGTTTAGGGAGACGCAAGACAGGCATTGGGCGCTTCGTTCGAACATCCAGCATTTGCAACAAAAGGGCGCGCTCAGAACCTCGAGATTTCCCGTGCCAGATCTCATCAGGGACACCATTGAACTGACATATTCGCTCCGCATTCGATATCTATGGGTAGATGCTTTATGTACTGTGCAGGATGGAGAGTACAAGCACGAAATGTTCGCAAGCATGGATAGCGTTTATCACCGCGCATACCTCACCATCATCGCTCTCGACTCCAACTCAGCCGAAGATTGCCTTCCAGGCATACGACGACTGTCTCGGCCCCGAATTCACCAAAAAATACGCATCAACACGGACTACTTCCCGGTCATTACGGATGTGGTTCGATATCTCACTGACGACTCGCTCGACAAGCTCACTATTCAAATCACAGAGTCTGCCGCTCTACTTGTAGCACCAAGCCCCTACAGCAAGACTATCATGGAGCGGATCGGTGCGGCCTTTTTCTGGGACGATGATGGGCAGGGAAATGATTACGACGTCTTTGCGGACTTGGAGACGACATTCGTTATATTGGGATGAGTCGTAATCTGGAGCGATCGGAGCTGTCTTTTGGTAGAGTGTCGTCAGGGATAATGCAACGTCATAGCTCTACCAGTACTCCATTCCTATAGATTCCCAGTCGAAGAAGCATGAGCATAATATGTACACCACGATGACAGAGCTCTAGCAGAGTATCAGCGTCGAACCTGCCTCGACACAATGCCTTGCAGCAACACGTGGATAAATGCAACTTCGTAGCGTGCTACAAAGAACTGTAGATCAGACCCCTCACCCGACCGGCGAAAGCTGATCCCCAAAACCGTAACCCCGCAACAACCCCACCATCAGCCGAGCCCTACAAAGAAGCACTCAACCTCACACCACTCACACCACCTCACCCAAAGTCACACTACCCCCGACCCACAACCTTACCCTACCTTACCTTACCCGTCACGTTCCTAATCCCCACCACAAGTACCTTTCTTTTTCCGCCTCAATTCTGCTTGTAGATCCCTACATTTCTCCTGCAGAAACCACCTACGACCTGCAACGATGGCAACAACATCATCAACGCAAGAGGCGAACAACTCACGGTTCAATGCCGAAGCCGCAGAATGGGACAACAACAAAAAGCACGTCGAAAGCTGCCAAAAAGCATTTGAAGCTATACAAAGCTATGTCCCTGCTTTCGCAGACGGAACGTCGAAAAGTACTGTCAACCTCACCCTTACACTTCTCCGCCCACACACACACACACACACACAGTGTCGCATAGCTTCCTCATTACTAACAACCACTACAGACCTCGACGTCCTAGAAATCGGGTGCGGCACTGGCCTCCTCTCCTTCCAACTAGCTCCCCACATCCGCTCCCTCGTCGGCGTCGACACCAGCACCGGCATGCTCGACGCCTTCAACCAGAAAATAGCCGCCCTCCCAGACACAACCCCTGCCAACCTCGCCGCCGTAAACGTCCTCGTGCAAGACGCAGACGACGTGCACATCCAAGGCGCGGCGGCCGCCCTCGCAACGCGCCGCGGCGAATCCGGACACGACCTGCCCTACCGCTTCGACCTCATCGTGTCGCACCTCACACTGCACCACATTCCCTCCCTGCCGAGTATCATCGAGACCATGTATAAGTGCTTGAGGCCCGGGGGCTGGATCGCGTTGACGGATTACGAGGATTTTGGGGCCGAGGCGATACGGTTTCATCCTGTGGATAAGCGGGAGGGGGTCGAGCGGCATGGAGTGAAGAAGGCCGAGATCGAGGAGGTGGTTGATGGGGTGGGTTTTAATGAGGTGAGGGTGGAGCGAGCGTGGGTTATGCGGAAGGAGGTGGATGCTGAAGAAGGCAAGCCCAAGGAGGAGATGGACTTTCCGTTTTTTATTGTTTTGGGGAAGCGGTAGGGGGGTTAGAGGCCTTTCATTAGGTCGGACACGGCTTTGGCGGCGAAGCGCTTGCGGGCTTCTGAGGGCATGGCTGAGCTTGTTTCTGGGGTGGGTTAGAAGGAGGGGCTTTTGTATGATAGGTCGAGAAGGGGATGTACCTTTGATAGCAACCATCCTCCGCATCAACATCTCCAGCTCCTCGACCTGCGTCTCCTCGCCTTCGCCTTCGCCTTCGCCCTCACCCTCACCATCCCCGTCGTCCAACCCATGCACCGCACTCTTCAACCCAAACAACTCGGCCCCCATCTCCCTCTCCTCGGCGTCCAGTCCCTCCTCCCCATCCCCGAACCCACCAAACTCCTCATCCTCATCGAAATCCAGAAGCCCTCCACTGCCATCACCCCCTTCCCACTCATTCGCCTGCAACGCCTCCACCACCCTCTTAACCCCGACTTCCTCCCCAAACTCATTCCTGCCCTTCCCCTCCCCATCTACAAACTCAAATCCACATTCCATACACCAATCCTCCCACACGTCATTCTCCACCTCCAACCTTGGCGTCGAGCTCTGCGGCATCGCAACCGCCAAACACACCATATCCCCGCCATACCCACACGCCTTCTCGATGACCTCCGCAATCGCCTGCAGCGCCTCCTTGACATCGTCAACGTGTTGCTGTGTGATGGGTTTGCGGAAGCAGTAGATCCAGGCGCCGAGCGCGGTCACGACTTCGCGGGCTTCGGGCTTGGTGAATTCGGCGCGCCATTCGGCGATGGAGGGGATCTCGTCGATCCAGATGGGGAGGGTCGCGGTGTAGTATTTTGTGGTGAGGTGCCAGGTGTGGGTGAGGCCGGCGGTGGTGTCGGAGATGGGGGCGGGTGCGGAGCCTGTGAGGTCTAGGTGCGGATGTTAGTGATGGGCCCTCTGGTAGGAAGGAGGCAAGCGCACCTTTTAGTAGGGACAGCACGCCGGATTCGGGCGCTCCAAGAGCCAGGATGCGACGTGGATTTCGTATCTCCATACCGGTGTGGTTGTTGTTGTTGTTGCGGGAATGAAGGCGCGGAGGTGTCGGAGGTCTTGGCCTCCCCATCGTGGGGTTTGTACCCCACGTTAGTCTCAAATTCGAATGCCAGTAATTATGAAGATTCACGAAACAGTCAACCAGAATTTTGAGTTAGGCGCTTGCGCATAATTGGCGGCTAATCTGGCCTGCCTATCTCTTATACACATGCAAACACCAAAGAGCGTATGGAACTTCTGAATTTTGATCTCAGTCTGAAAGCTCATAGCTTGATGGTGCTATCCTGGAACCTCGTACCTTTTCGCCGTGTCATTTCCAATATAGTCCCGCGGGACTCGCCTGCCTTCATATGGCCATTCACTCCCTCATCAATCGTCCATCCGTAGGCCATGTATCATCTTGTCATATCTTCGCCTGCCGGCCGATTTCCTTAGCGTCCACCCCTCGTTCCTCTCGCCCTGTTCACTGTAGCGCGACCACGCGCAAGACCGACACCTCTGCCCCTGGTACCTCGAGATCGGAACATGGGCGCATTCCTGCCATAGGGTTAGCATGACCCCTCAATCCTCCGTTAAATGCTCCGTACCTCAACATGTCTGGCACAACGAAATAGCGGACGTGCGAGCCGCGGATGTAGACTTGTTCGAGATGCGCTACGCGACCGTCGCGGGCGGTGACTGTGATGTCCTTGAGCTGGACGTTCATGTTGTCCTCGGCTGTCACAGTTAGCAGCCCCCTCTATGTTTGGGGATGGGTATCTGACCTTCTATGAGCTTTCCGCGGTAAACCTCGCCGGACGTCAATTCAAGTGTGACAATGTGCCCCTGGTGCGAATGTCAGCGACGCGTCGAAAAGTCCAGCAAATGGGGAGACGTACGGCTGCCTCGTTGAGGAGCTTGATTGGGATACCGATTGTGCTCGTCATGGTCGCAAAGAGTCTAAGTTATTCCGACGCGCGTGTGTTTACAGTCGGATCTAGGCTTCTGGCGTGCGGTCGGCAGCCTCAAGGCGTGCGTAGAATTAGGTTGCGACGGTGTCGAGGGCGCGAGAGAGAGCGGGCGGGGTCAGACCCAAATGCGCTAGCGCGGAGCTGTAGATAACCGATACGGTAGGTTTTCGATTTGGTGCGGTGCGGTGGTCGACGGAAGCGTGTGGTTGTCGCGGAGAGTCCGTGGGTGCGATTTCGGTACGCTTTCACGATTGAAGATATTCGGAGGAGCTTGGACCATCTGAGCGCTTAGTCATCTTTGGCTGCCAACTTCGACCCTGCCTTTATCTCGTTTCCATCACTTTCATCTCTCTCATGAATATCTCGGGGACGCTCAACGTCTTCAGGCTGATCAGAGACCCGACTCTGTGCCTTCCACAGCATACAGTTTCCACATTCAATCACCTGCCGGTACCTCTATCGAAGGCGTTCGCCAAGAATAATGATGGAAAAGAGGTAGATATCAGGGCGGTAGTGTTAGACAAGGACAACTGCTTTGCTGTGCCTCATACGAATGAGGTGCATAAACCATATCATGTAAGATTCGCCAATCTTTGAATCGATCCACACTCGTATTCCCACCCATGAGTCAATGCCTACTATGCCTCGTCACATTCCCTCCATCATTGAATAAGACCCTGATTCTGTACTGACCTCGTACCCAGGAGAAGTTCCAAGAGCTGCGCCGCGCCTACCCCGGCTCCAAGCTGCTCATAGTATCCAACACAGCCGGAACAAACTCTGACAAGAAGCTCGCGGAAGCCGCCATCCTAGAGCAAAACACAGGCGTCAAAGTGCTCCAGCATGCAACCAAGAAGCCTGGCTGCAAAGAAGAAGTCATGGCCTACTTCAAGCAGCAGCCTGATTCCGGTGTGACCCATCCGTCCCAGATTGCTGTGGTGGGTGATCGGCTGTTCACGGATGTGATGATGGCGAACTTGATGGGCGGGTATGGGTTTTGGGTGAAGGATGGCATTATCGAGAGGAAGAGCTTTGTACGGAATCGCCCCAGGCCGACCACGTTGTGCTAACCGTGAACCAGTTTGCCCGAGCAGAAGACCGACTTTCAAGCTTCCTGCTTAGAAGAGGATACAGCGCGCCTGACCCAAAAAGCGACTTCGAGTAGACATCGTATCAAGATATTCTCCGGTCAGGTAGGGTGTGATGCTTCACGCAACTACGTCTCTTGATATTGTAATAATACTGTATGGGTATGATCCAATTCATTGGATCCAAGGCTCTAGTCTACATTTCTTGTCCTCTCACTCACATTTCTGTGCGTCTTGAATAACATCTGCCCTCATGGTGTTCCTTCGAAAAGGGCATCGCGGCCAATCGGCCGCTTCTCGCTCTATCATATTGGCGAGGACTCCTATGCTGTTACTTCCATCTCATTTATGTGTTGTTTGGTCCCCCAAGTCGCTCCTTCCACGTGTCATCAAACATGCCGACTTCTCTGTCTGGCTTCTGGCCATTCCGTTTGAGAATATCGTCGACATTACTATTATCGATCCAATCTGAACAACTCTAAGCAAGTACAGCGCCAGAGGCCTTGATACCGTACTGACTACTCGCAGGTTACGAAGATGCACTTCAGGACGTCCGCGCTCCTATTTCTCGTTCGCCTCTTGACGGCGGCAGCGTCTGACCAGCACGCGGCATGCAGTGTGGACTGTAGACCCACCGTGACGGCCACAGCAACCGGAGAATACCTTCACACCGTGTACGTCACCGTACCACCTGGCGAGTACCACCCGACTACCTCGAGAGACGTCTGTGCTCCCAAATCCACGGACCACGGTGTATGCTACTTCGCCCCAATCCTCACGCAATCGTGCGTCTGGAACACCGCATCTGGCCAGCAGGAAGTCGCCACCACGATCTCCATCGGCGAGATGCTCAACAGCACGCATGAGACGATCCTACGACAGCCACCCATGCTTTTGAGGAACAGCCCTTGGACTCCCACCAGCATCCCGCCCGCGGAAGGCGCGCTGAAGAATTGGTTCCTGATGTATTGGCTGAAAGATGAGGGCGAGGGGCAAAAGAAGGGACAGTCCGCGTTTCGGCCGAGTGCTCAGTGTGTTTTCAGGGCTGATGAGGCCAATGAGTGTGGTGGTTGTGGGTGGATGGGGTGGATGCAGCCGGAGCTGGATTGTGGGAAGGATCCGAAGGAGCATAGGGTACGTTGGTTCAAGATGTCGGCTGCATGATACTGACCGTGAGACAGTCCACCCCAATGTCCTGCTTCTTTGCTTGTTGATGCGTAATGGCGCACGGGTGAGTCCGGAACGGTCGCAATCCATCCGGAGGACCACAGACCGCCACCTTGACCTATGACGCTCCCCCTCAATCAGTTTCGTTTCTCTCACTGTTAGCCCTCGATTGTTCTGAATTCAAGCATGTCATTGCTAGGTTCCGAGCGCACCATCCCCCTCTCCACTTCTTCAAACGCTCACCACTGGGAGCCAACAACCCCACTTCGTTTGAGGCAGGAAGGTATGGAGAGACTCCGGCGGTGTGACTCCGGGTCTCAGTCACCGACTGTCCGACCGCTTTCCAGTGCGCTAGTGGGGTCGTGGCTGTGCAGACTTGAGTGAACGGGGAGAACTCTTCCAAACAGCTCGTGCGTCCTCACCTCATCACCTCGACACTCTTCTCCCATCCTACGCTTCGAAGATTCACACAACGACAAATATGGCTGCCGCGTCCGAGCTTCCAGCTCCGGTCTCACACACCGACAAGGACGCGCTTCGTGCGCCAGTCTCGCTCCTCTTCGACGAGGACGACGACGAGCCCACGACGCGTCGCCGCGGCTACACACTGGTCGCCCGCATGTTCTCGGCGTATGCTGCCTTCCACCATTTCTCCTCCACCCTACAAGCCTAACAAGGATAGTTTCAACATTCTCGGCACCCTCGCACTTTGTGTCCTCTGCCTCTATGCTACTTCGCCCCAGAGCGACTACGCCAAGACACACACACCCAGCGACTACTACTACCTTGGTGTGAGCAAGCCAGTTGAGAAGCGCTCCAACCTTTCACTCTCCGAGTCCGCGTTTGTCTTCCCGCCGGACGACGAGCTCGCCAAGATCACCCCTATCCTCCCTTTGGAGCCTAACATCGAGTCCGCGCCTGCTACCGGTGCTGCTGACGGCGCCAATCGAACCGCCGCCACCTTCCGCCTCGAGGACAGCTTCTCACATGGTATCTGCTCCTTCCACCTGAAAATGTTTCAGCAGTGCACGTTCGGGGCGATTCCGCAAGGTCGAATGGTCCACGCAGTAGACGAGACACAGACCGTCGGCTTCCTGTTCAGCCTGGAGGACGCGGCCGGGATATCGTTTTCCAGTTACCCCGAGGGCTTGGGACGATTCGATACCGCCGTACGTCGCTTAGGTGGTATCGGAAAGGGTCCTGATCTGTAAGTTCACTTTCACTTCCTTGCTTTCGGTGTAGCTTTATGATTTGGGGGTTGCATGGGGGGCGATTTTGTGTGAAGCATGGAGGATGGTAGGAATCAGAGGAATACTTGTCGAGCTAAGCTTGCTAACCGTACAGCCTGGCGGCCTTCTCTATGATCGACAACGACGCTCACTTCCATTACGGCAGCTGTGAGTGGGCCTCCTCAATCCCTCCCGGTACCCCTGGTGCGTGTGGATGGTGCCGTGTAGGTGGATGGACCAAGGGCGACTTGGGCTGTGAGAAGAAACATCTGGTGGTGGGAGAAAACTTTAGGCTGGCGGATATGGATTGCTCTTTCCAATGTTAGGCTGGAAACTCTAGTGTGCGCAAAACTGAAGGGTAGCAGTAGTGGCATGTAGCTAATGAACAGATCAACTGACGCCACCTTCTTTATCTCTTATACCCCTTGTGACGCTTCCTACTACCTACTCATCCTACCTTGTCGCCGCCTCGCCATACCGATCCAACCCCATTCTTGCCACCCAAAAGCCGCCGACACCTGCCAGGACGCCTAAAACCGTGCGCATAGGACCATATTCTCCCATCCTGTCAGTCTCATACCTAGCCTCAGACAGAATCAGGTGTTGCCACCTAGCCATACTGATCTGGTCCTAAGCCTGTGGTCAAAAGCCGCCGAACCTAAGAAGACTCCTAATCCCATAAGCATCTGCAGCGCAATGCTCACTCTTCCCAGCGCGTTCTTTCACCCCAAGCAAGATGTCATGTCTCCATCAAGCTATGCCCAATCAACCCTAAAGTTGTATTCAAAAGTCACCAAATCCCAACAGGATACTTGATCATATAATTGATTGTAGCGCAATCCTAGCCCTTTCCGTCCCTTTGCGCACCTCGAATAGGATAGTATATATCCATCAAGCCCTACCAATCCTACCCATCCTCGCACCCCAAAGCCCTCGAACCCTATCGGGATGGTTAATTCTATAGCACTTCCCCGCGCACTCCCTTCTTCTTCTCCCCATACCTACCTTGAAGAAGTTACCGTATCTCTATCAAGCTGCACCCATTCGCCACCATCCTCACCCCCAAAAGCCCTTGAATTCTACCAGGACACCTAATCCCACAACATTACACTACAGCACCCCCCTCAATCCCATTCCCTACTCACTCCAAAGCAGCCATCATGTCCGCACCACATCCTACCCACCCACCCCATCTTCCCCCCAAACCCCCTCGAACCCCTTCTGCTCCCTAATCCATCAACCTTCTCCATCTCTACCCTCCTCATCCCTCCTTATCCCTCCTTATCCCTCCTTATCCCTCCTTATCCCTCCTTATCCCTCCTTATCCCTCCTTATCCCTCCTTATCCCTCCTTATCCC
>MU005573.1:85176-101891 GCA_010405425.1 Lentithecium fluviatile CBS 122367
CCTTATCCCTCCTTATCCCTCCTTATCCCTCCTTATCCCTCCATCATCCCCACACGCCCTCTTCTACCATAGACACTCTCCTACCTTGTCTCCACCACACTACACAGCCTCATCTGCAGCCTCAAAGTAGCAACTAAGCCCCCCTGCCACCCACCAAGATGCCGAAGCCCAGGAGAATCGCACAACCTTCCTCTCCCACGAATTCCCAACCATCCTCACTATCGACATCCCAGCACGGATTCGTGGGTAGGCCCAAGAATCTGGAATGTGTCAATCTCCTCGGGTGTGAGGGGAATTTAGATACACGTTCCAATATCGTTGCCACCTAGCACGACCCACAGCATAAATAGTGCAGGCCTTGTGAATGAAGGCGTTGCGTCATTTTCGACGCTGCGTTGGATGAAACGGGCCCTGAGCTGAGGTTGGATTTGAAGTGGATATACGAGGGATGCGTGCAGGGATACAGGGTGGATACCATGTGTCATTGGCGTGGAATGCGGATGTGAGGGGTGCGTAGTGGATACCGCATGTGGGCACTCGGGTGCAGCAAAATCTAGCTCTGCCGGAAGGGTGTCGGGTGTTCAAGGCTAATCTAGTCTAAGAGTCATAGTAGTCTATTGCAGACCAGCGCACAGACCGTAGCACGTCGAACTCAAGAGGCCCTCGGCATGCCGCGGCGGTCCGGAACGCGAAAATGACCCCGTTGGCCAGAAGAACGATGGAGCGGAGTCAATTCCGGTCGAGTACTCCGAGATGTCGGAATGAGGGTTTCGGAAAGAAGTGCGTGGACGGGCGGTGGTACGATTCATGAGAACAGGAGATCTCCGATGGGGGCGCGCAAGTCCGACGACGCGCAGATGGGTTTACGCAAGGTCAATATCACGAACAATGCACGATTATTCAACAAGCTCAAACAAAGGCGGTGTAAAGGACTGTGGCAAGACGCAGCAGTATGGGAAACAGCACAAGGTGTCAGGAAAGCAGTGTGTGAAGATGATGTCTGTCTGTCAAGAAGCCATGTCTTTGCATTCTTCCATACTATATTACTACACAGAATACATCGCCAAACAGCGACGAGGAACGACTTTTCCCAAACGCCATGAAAAGCTGGAGGAGCGTCCGTTGTGGCGCTGCAACTCTCAGCTCTATGCCATCCACAAAACGCCCCGCTGATAAGAGTTCGAGAGGCTGCCATGTCGATGCAGAAAATACACGAGATTCAAAAAAAGTCGATGCAGAGGGGTATATCCTTCTCAGCTGTCCGTCCATCCGTAAAAGTCGCCCGGGTGAAGTGGCATGATGCAAAAAAAGTCGTGACGTTTCGATCGAGAAGAAAAGCGATGTTGAGAGAAGATTGAAGAGGATCTAGAGGAGCGGGGGAGCATCATCAACGGATGCCAGATCGAGCTCCTTCATGTAGGTGGGCGGGCTGGCGGGGACATCCTCGTAAACAGGAGGCTGCTCCTCGTCCCATGAGATGCCCATTCCTGAGCGCTCGGTGACGTGAAGGTGAAATTGGGTGCGGAGGACGCGGGCTGCGCCGGTGGGAGTGGCCTGGTTGGGCTTCTTCAAGGGCGCCCACTCTTCGGCGACGACCATCTCGATGATGAGATTGTGCTTAACGCTCATCCCGGTGGCCGTCTCCATGTCGCAGAGCGGCTTGAGGGCTACGTTGCAGGCGGCGCGGAATTCGCACTCGATGTTGCCCTCGGTGAAGTCCGACTTCCAGCCCGTCTTGACCTCCTCGTTGGCGATGAGGCGCACGTCGTCGTGGAGGATGCCCTTGCCCTCGCCGCCCACCTTTGCAGTGTGCTTGGAGCAGGCGGGCGCGACAAACTTCTGGGTCTCCTCGATGCGCCAATTAAGCTTGCGAAGTCGCCAGCGAGTTTGCGAGTCGGCCTTGTTCTGTGTGATGCCGGAGAGGCGCATCTCGATAGGGAAGTCACCGATGGGGTGGATGACCGGGGGAAGCTTCACCGAGGCGGTCAGGTTTGTGGGAGGGAAGATGCGGACGGAGTGCTTCTCGTTGCCCGGGAAGATGGCGCGCTTGATGTCTACATTGCGCTTGTACGTAATCTTCTCGCCATTCGACATGGTGGCTACCGCATCAAGGTAGTAGTCGAGCGTCGCCAGCGCGCCGTGGGTCGTCGCGGGCAGATGACCTGGAAGAAGGTGCGAAAAAGGATACGTGTGAACGCCATGGCGCAGCGACACCGGCGCTGTTACGAGATCCCACTTGTGGACTAATGTCTCTTGCTGGGTGCAGTCGGGGCAGTGGGCGTGCACGGGCTTTTTGGTGGATGTGATGGCCAGGAACTTCATCTCGAACATGTCGAGCGTCACGTACGGCTCGTGGACGTCGAGCTGCAGCTGGCCGGAGAATATGGCGCCACTAGAGGCCTGCGGGCTGTTGTAGAACACCACAGGTGGGGACTCCACGACCATGTTCACGGTGACGGCCTTTTGCGGCTCCACCTTGGGGCTCTTCTTGTCGGAATGCGCGCGGCCGAGACTGTGGCGCTTAAAGGCCTCCATGACCAGGGATTCTTGGGATTTGTTTCGCGAGTTGTTGGGGTGCTCGACGGAGTAGACGGGTGGGAACATGGGCAGAGGCTCGCCCTGCATGAGCTTTTTAGCCTTGGCTGGCCTGACTGGCTCGGAATGTGAATGTGGCGATGACGCAGGCGCTGCCCGAACAAGGGAAAGCAGGCGCCCCGGCATGGCTGACAAAGGCGTGAAGAAAATCTGGGGAAGACGGGGTCGGCAGTGGAAGTGGGTGGAGGGCGTCCAATTGCGACTGCAGGCGGTGCAGTGTTGCAGTGCGTGAGGTTTCTCCTCGGAGGAGTCGGGAAGGCTTTGGTGCTACGAGTTGATCTTGTGGGTGTTGAGTTGGTGGACAAGGTACTGCGGGCAAAACATAGTTCCCTTTGGGAGGAGCGAGGTGGTCTGTTTTCAATTCCTTGGGGCTACGCAGAGTCTTTAAAGCAGGCTGGGTGCCTTTTACGTGAGAAAAACTCATGAGTGGTGCCCTTGAGTGCGTTGCGGTGATGCCATGGCGCAACAAACCCCAAGCTTTTCACGACAGACGCTAGGCCGCGAGCGGCAGGCTCGCCCCTGTCGTGGCTGCGTTTTTGGGTCAGGAGGCAGGTGAAGCTGGCGCGCACGGACACATGATCGCCCTGGCGGAAGCAACGCCCGGCGCGCGCGAGTACCGAGTCACGGCGAGGACTTCGAGGACTTCACTGGGCGGTGTCCCTCAGCTGCCTCGTTGCACGGTATCGCGGTCGTGAGGCTGACTGGACTTCACGCAATTGCCGTCAAGGCTGTCAATTGCTGCCATTGCTCTTGACGCTTCTCCGGGTGTGGCAGCCGGGTATAACCCGCCGCCTTTGTCCATTTGCCCACCATGATGGCTCGCCGACGGCCTCGGTCACCACACATCATGCTCAGTCTGCGGTCAGTCAGATCGATCCTTTCGGTCCGGTATGGCCCTTCATTGGCGGCGTCACCGGGCACGGGAATCACGTCTGCGTTCCCCGCAAATTGGCGCAGCGTC
The DNA here is from genome assembly GCA_010405425.1 of Lentithecium fluviatile CBS 122367. Classification (NCBI taxonomy): domain Eukaryota; kingdom Fungi; phylum Ascomycota; class Dothideomycetes; order Pleosporales; family Lentitheciaceae; genus Lentithecium; species Lentithecium fluviatile. The sequence goes on from MU005573.1 coordinate 88,733, forward strand.
GTCGTCCCAACGGCGAAGCTGGGGATGTGCTTCGAGCATCTCCACGGAGCACCCTCCCGTCGCATGACGGCTGGTCCTCTTCAGCCGCTCTTGTGGCCCTCTCATGGCCACCTGACGCCCCTCCGCCGCCCTATATTGCCTTGCGCTTTGCACTGCTCATTGCTAATTGTTCCTCCCGATGGCATTTCCATTTATACGCCAAGCCGGCAGACTTAGGTAACGCCTGGAAAATTTTCCAGACGCCGTGGACCAAGCAGACGAGCGCTCACCGGCCCGTGGCCTACCATGGCCTGACTCATCTCCGCCGCGAAGCACTTGCTTCCCGTCGGCTGAGCACGTTGCTGTCCTAAGCGCATGCCCTGTGTCAGAGAGCCCACAGTATCCACGCTCCAGACCCCATCCCTCAATACTTATTACTCGATGCATTGCTCGACTTTTGCTGGACTGAAACTTGGGCCCGGTTTTCCACGCCATCGTGCCATCCACTCCGACGGAGTCCCCCGAACGGGAGATGTGATCCTGAGATGTGACTTTATTGCGACTTCATGACTGAATCTCACGATACCTCGCTTATTTTGGATCGCAGCAATCGGCATCGGCGCACCAAGCTTCGGCAGCGCTAGGCGATCACCCAACACGGTTGTGCACGTCCGGATTCAGGAATAAAATAGCACATCGTGCATGGCCAGCATCGGATTCGTGTCCTTGGCACCGTTGAAATACCATGTGGGCCCCTGGCCTTGGATCACGACAGATCCTGTCGCCCAGACTGTTCACCACTGCGGACCTGCTTCGGTCATTCCCTGCAAATTTTGTCGTCAGATGGCGATGTTCCTGCCCTGTTTCGCACCATCGCGTCTACTGCGTGTCTTTACACCGCGCCATTTCGCCCTCTTAGCACGTGCAAGGACGACGAATCTCACCGCTCTTCGTAAGCCCGTGTCCGCATGTGGATGTTTCCACCAGCAGCAGTCGGCTCGTGAGTCGCACGCTTCGTACCGAACGGTAGCTTCGTTCCCGTCGGTTTGCAGCCAGGCACAGGCCGCCGCAGCGTCCCGGCTCAGCCCTATGCACGGTGCGGGACGTTAATTTTCACCGTTCGACCTGGTTTCGCCTTCATGGCATTCCTGCTGCAAGTTCCGAGCACGGCTCTGACGTCGTTATTTGGCAAGCGAAGGTGCTGTGCTTCCATTACAGCATAAACAGGATTTGTACGGGATCTTGCGACCGCATGTACTTTCCTCTTTGAGGCTTCAGATGACTGTCCATGAGATTGTCCGGGAGATTGCATCACGGCTTTCTAGAAGTTCCCGCGCCTACATCGACGATAAACACGGAAGGTCTCGCGGGTGGCTTAACGGCGCGTTCATTTTTTGCTTTGAAAGGTTGGCCTACGTCACTAACATCAGTATACCCAGGACTCACCCTTACATGAGATACGGCGTCAACATGGTCCACATACATTTCCAGCGCGAGAAGAGTGATACTTTAGCATCTGTGGTGCTGCCGAGGTCCGGATGCGAGTGGTTACGGTGAGCATTCGGACTTTCTCGGCCGGTTCTCATTTGCAGGAGTTGTGACTTCATTCGAATATGGCGCTTAGCGCATCTCAGGCACAAGAATGCTGTCTAAGCCCGGGACGCTGCGATTCAAAGCGGATTTTATGCGATACGTTCCGTCTATCCACGCCTGCTTCTGTCTTGGATCCAGATCCAACAATCCCTCCCTTCCTCAATTCCTAACCCGCTGGACCAACTAAGGTCTCAACTGCCTAAAACTATGCTCATCAACCCTAAAACTCGTCTTACCCCCGTACCCAACATCCTCAGGCGACCAGAACTTGGTCGCATGCTTCAACTCAATCACCTCCCCAACCTCCAGCGCCGAATCGAAATCCCCTACAACTATTTCCTCCAGCTCTCCTCCCTTTTCGCACGCACGGTTTAGCCGCAAAAACACATTCCACGGCTGCAAATCGCAGTGCACGATCCCGAGGCTGTTCTGATGCTTCATGGCCTTTTCCACCGCGTCTAGGATCACTGGGGACCTGTGAGAACAGTAAGAGGGAAGAAGTAGCGTACTCGGCTAGCGTCATGGTGTACCGCTCATACGCGATGCCCGTGACACGCTCAATGTCATCGAAAGAAGCGATCTCGCAGATACGCACCTCGCCTCTCGTCAGGATCTCGAACCGGCCTGGGTCGGCGAGGAATGTGTCGTTGCGCAGGATGCGTTGCTTTTTTATGTACACGGATGGGGATGGGGTTGTGCGGGGAGAAGGCGCGTCATCGCGGCCGCGTCGAAGACGAGGAAAGAACTCTGCTATGTTGAGGGGGTGGCGGGGGAGCTTGGATAGCTCCGGGGTCGTTGTTGTTGAATAGATGGGTGTGTTGGCTTCGCCCCAGTAGAGGGCGCTGGAGAGGGGGGATAGGAGGAGGTATCGCGTTTTGTCGGTGAGGGGGTTGTGTTGGATTTGGTAGGTTTCTAACCTTGTGGGTGTGTCGCTGGGTGGGGGTGGAGATGTGGACATGGTTGCCGCTGCTACAGCCTTGGAAGGTCTTTGCCTCTATCGGTTCTATTGGATATGGTATCATTGTTCACGTTACGAAGAGCAGGTTTTTAATTGGTATAGAGGAGGACGTTGTTTGCCTTGTCTTGCATTCAAACGCTATTCTGGCAAGTTGTGGTGAACAATACCGTGGCTTCCAGTGGACGCTTATATCACGCTTCGATTCACAAACTTCTAGGAGAGATATTGATAGGGAAGTGTGAGGGCGGAATGGTGCTAGGGCAGGTCGCCTGCTTGATGGGATGGTAGGGTTGGATAAAGGTCTGTATGTGTCCCTGACAAGCTACAGTGGCCGCTTCAATCATGGCTGCAAACCAGCGACCCGCACATATCGACATCTTTTCTGCTCTCCGAAAATGTGTCGCGCGGAAACCTTTTCACATCGTCTCGCTAATGAATGGATAGGAGGCCGTTCGACATTGCAACCAGCAACCACTCCACTACCTCTCGCAAACCACATTCCATTTGTTCCCTATTATTACCGATTAACCTAACCACTTCATGCAGACGCACAGACGAAACTCTGCTTCCTTGTCCACAGTTTCTATCAAACCTCAGCTTAGGACCTAGTGCCTGAAGGAAAGTCTCGTAGCTGAGGTAATACATACCAAGAAATGTCCCGTAGCTCGAGCGATGCATCTGTACAGATCTCAATATTGCCCGACAAATTACGAACGATATTGCGAGGAAGTCCCGTACCTCGAGTGCGACATGCCCACTTCCAATGTCTCACTCCATCTACGAGACTTCCTTGCGAAGAATGCCATACGAGCGCCGCAGTATCCTCGCGTCCTTGCGGGAAATCAAAGCGGATCTATCTACACACGACTTCAACCAGCATCCATCCGCCTCACTAACCCCCCTCTCAGCTTTGCAAAAGGAACGAACTGCGGTCTATGCTTTTGGCACTGTAAGGAAGTTTCATAGTTCGAGTGAGACATGGCCAAAGGATAGGGAATTAATGTGAAACAGTGCTATCGCGGGGTTGCTGAAAGCGTGTTGTGAGGGGAGGAAAGGGCTTTGAGTGAGAAATTGGACGAAAGTGTTGAAATGATGGCTACGGGGCTTCTTTTTCGAAGGATGCTTGGATTGCGCCGTGGAGTGATAGTGAATACGGATCTGTCTACACGGTACTTATGTTCGCGCACCGCTGAGCGGTTGCTTCAAAGCGGGGAAGTGTGGTAGTTTGATCGCGTTGACGGCTGCGTGTAAGGTAAGTATCGTAGCTTAAGTAAGACATCTGCACACATTCAATTTCCCCCCGCCGAATTGCAGAGGACATTGCTCTGCACATATCGTAGTTGAAGTGAGACATTGCATTTTCGTTCCATGTCTCACTTCAGCTACGAGACTTTCTTTGCGAAGAACAATAATTTAGCGCTGAAGAGTCGTACCACACGGTTACGAGGGAGCGAACGTGTGTGTATCTTCACACTAACAACTAACGTCCGTCCACCCGTAACGGAACAACCGCCGTAACGAAAAAAAACGTAAGTTCTTTAACTTCGCAGCAAAAGCGAGCTTGCCTACGCCATAATTTTTGCAGTACTGTAATGGCAAGTGGACCGATGTGAGCCTCGCAGCCTTGCGATCAAACTCACTCTCTGCCTCCTCATCAATCAGCTTCCCTTAGATTCGCCACCTCACGAGGTCCTGGCCGGAGCGGGCTGGCCGTCCTCCCTGCTAGCATCACTAATGTGCTCGTCCACTTCTCAAGATAACGTTATAAGCTTAATCAGTCAATTCGCCTCCTGCTGGATCTCAGCCTTACCGCGCCACACTGTGGGCTGTACAATCAGCCTACCCCGCCTCGAGCTGGGCCTATTCTCTCAAAAACTAACGCATAGCGGAATCAACTCCCAGCAGTCTAGCACTGTCTCGCTTTCAGACGCAACTCTCAAGTATAGTTCAGCGTCCTATCTTCCTATATGCTAGCTAACATATTCTTATCGTCCGAGCGAGTTGCTCTGCTCGTCTCTTCAGTTATGCTGCCACGTTTAGAACCCGACCGAGATCTATTCCTACTACTTGCCTCTATCCAACTCTATGCGAAGCAATGCATCTTTTACGACGCTGCGACACTGGCAATTTCAGTCTTACTCAGTTTAACGACGAGGCCATTCCTCCTTACGCGATCCTTTCGCATATATGGGGAGCAGACACCGAGGAGGTCACCTTTGAAGACCTAACAAATGATACTGGCAAGGATAAGCCTGGCTATGTAAAGATCCGATTCTGTGGAGAACAGGCAAGACTAGATGGCTTGCAATACTTTTGGATCGACTCCTGTTGCATTGATAAAGCGGACAAGGCTGAGTTCTCCTACGCTATCCAGTCTTTATTTCGCTGGTACCGCAATGCAGCGCGATGTTATGTCTACTTGTCAGACGTCTCTAATTCCTTTCCTGAAGCTAGTGGAGAACCGAACCCGCCGCCGTAGAAATCAGAGTTCCGGAAAAGCAGGTGGTTCACTTGAGGCTGGACGCTTTAAGAGCTTCTTGCCCCACGCACGGTAGAGTTCTTTTCTCGTAAACAACGAAAGCTTAGTAACAAGATATCGTTAAAGTTATAGATCTATAAGATTATAAGCATCCTACATGCAGTGCTTAAAGGAGCCCTACTTTCTTAGTTCAGCGTTAACGAGCGTCTGCGGTGGAAGGAACACCAAGAGACTAAACGCGATAAAGATGGAGCCTACTCGCTGCTAGGAATATTAGGAGTTGATCTAGCGCCTATGTATGGCGAAGGGGCAGCGGGCGCGTTAAGACGCCTTATAAACGAGATCTCTAAGCTAGAAAGATACGTTTAAGACATACACAGCACAGAACCGCGGGATGACAAGAAGCGCATTAGAGTTACGAAGGGCGGACTGCTAAAAGACTTATACCGCTGGGTTCTTAATAATATTTACTTCTAGTAATAGTACAACGACCCGCAGAGCTAGCTGCTGTGAATTAAAGATGATCCTGGCAAGGGCAAGACGATGCTGCTTTATGGCATTATTAATAAGCTACAGGAGTGGGTAGCGAAGACGGGCCTTGTGTTCCACTTCTTCTGCTAGGCTACTGACTCGCGCATTAACACCGCAACGGCCGTACTGCGAGGGCTGTTGTTCTTGCTTGTTAGCTAGCAACCGTCGCTCGTATCGTACGTTTGGAGAAGTACGATCACGCGGGCAAAGCGCTCTTTAAGGATGCGAATAGTTAGGTTGCTCTAACTAAGATCTTTACGGACGTGCTGCGGGACCTCAGCTTAAATGCTACAAATCTAATTATTAACGCGCTAGACGAGTGCGTTACTGACTTGCTAAAACTGCTTAACTTTGTCGCAAAGCATTTATCCGTGTCTTTCAGCGTTAAGTGGATTGTCTTAAGCCGCAACTGGCCGGACATTAAAGAACAACTAGAGCGGGCAGGCTATAAGGTAAGGCTGAGCCTTAAGCTAAATGCAGAGTCTGTGTTAACTGCTGTCCAGACCTTTATTGAGCAAAAGGTGTCTTAGCTGGCGCGGCAGAAGAAGTACGACGAGCAAACCCGAGACTCTGTGCTAGAGCATCTGGCGTCGAATGCGAACGACACCTTCCTCTGGGTAGCGCTGGTGTGTTGAAACCTTGAAATGACGGCGAAACGGAACGCGCTTAGGAAGCTTAACTCGTTTCCGCCTGGACTGGACTCTCTGTATGAGCGGATGATGCAACAGATTAGTAAGTTGGACGATGCGGAACTCTGCAAGCAGGTGTTGGCGTTGATCGTACTCGTGTACTGGCCAATTACGCTAAAGGAGCTCGTGGCCCTCGTTGAAGAGCTAAGAGAAATAGCTAAGGATGAGGAGTTGCGCGAGATTATTGGGCTCTGTGGCTTGTTCCTTATCGTGCGGGAAGGTACTGTATACTTCGTACATTAATTGGCCAAGGACTTCCTCCTCGCTTAGGCAGCTGAAGAAGTGTTCCTATCTGGAAGGGAGGGTGTTCATCGCGCCATCGTTGCTAGGTTACTCGAAATAACGTCTAAAACCCTGCAGCGAGACATATACGGCTTAAAAAAGCCAGGATACCTTGTTGATAACATTAAACAGCCAGATTCAGACTCATTAGCGGCGTTACGCTATTCGTGTATCTACTGGATCGATCACCTCTGTGACTGGAATCCTAGCCCTTCTGTAGAGGATAAAGTGGATCTCTAGGATGGAGGCGCTGTTAACAGCTTTCTAAGGTAGTAGTGCCTCTACTGGCTAGAGGCTCTTAGCCTTTGCAAGAGCATGTTAAAAGGAGTCGTGTTAATGGCAAAGCTTGAATTCTTTATGCAGGTAATATACAAGCTTATAATGCTATGTTTAACATATGCTAACGTAACCTAGGGACGAACAGATACACCTGCATTAAATGAACTAGTTAAAGATGCGCACCGGTTTATTATGTCCTATAAGTTGGCAATAAAGAAGAGCCCTCTTTAGGTAAATGCTTCTGCACTCCTGTTTAGCCTAACTTAAAGCTTAATAAGAGGTCTTTTTAGGAGAGAAGAGCTAGACTGGATTACAATAAAGCCAGCTATGGGCGATAAATGGAGTCCCTGCCTGTCGACGCTCGAGGGGCATAGCGATTGCGTCACCTCAGTCGCCTTCTCTCACGACTCGGCCCGGCTGGCATCGGCGTCAGACGACCGCACGGTCAAGATCTGGGACACTCACTGCGGCGAGTGCCTGTCGACGCTCGACGTTGGGAGGGTGCCCCGCGACGTATCGTTTGACGCTACTGGCTCGTCTCTTTACACCGAAGGTGGGACTATTAGTATCAGTGCAACTCAATTAGCTCCTACACCAGCTGTGACAGATTTTCAGACCCCAACATATCAAGGCCTGGCTTTAAGTTCAGATGGGGCATGGATAACACGTGATTCGAAGAAGCTAATATGGCTACCGTCGGAGTATCGGCCATCATGTTTAGCAGTGTTAGGGAAGAGGATTGGCATTGGTGTTGGGACTGGAAGAGTCTGGATATTAGACGTGTTAGCCTAACATAGGCTGGAGCGTGTATGGCGAGATGATTTATTATCTTTATGTTCTTTCGTATCTCTATTTCATAGAGGGGGCTAGGGATTGAGGTGAATATATAGCCTCCTGTTACATGCTATGATAGCCACTTAATGTCGTTCCAGGTAAGGGCGACGTGCGCGAGGTAGGCTTTAGAATAGTTTAGAGATGTAGGTAACAAAGTGTACTAATTTAATATAGCTAGGCTATAGAATAACTATTTATTATTATATAATTTATTTTAAAGAGTATAATTAGCATAAGTAAGTTAAATATAAAGTGATAAAAGTAAGAAGATCCTCTAGACCTTTATACTTTCTCTCTTTCTAGTTTAATCCCGCCTAGAACCTATGCTTCTAGGATTAAGTCGTACTTTCTTTATTCCTAGAACTAAGTAATGCTTCTAGGATCCTTAGGATTACTTATGCTTAGTAGGACTAGGGTTACGTAACTGCTAACCTAATTCTACGAGCTAAGTAGAATAGTATTACCCTACTATAGGTTGCTTCTATATAATTACTTTCTAGCGTAATTATTTAGCTCTCGCGCTTGCTCTTTATCCTATAGTTATAACACTTTCTAATTTACCACTGCGAGGCTTACTATACTTCGTACATTAGTCTACTTGCTATTCTAATTAGAGGTATTAACTAAGGTAGCGACTCTATATATATAAAGCGCCCTTTGCAGCGTTATAACTAATTTTAATTCTTTAGTATTGCTACTATACTTCTATACCTATATATAGATAGTTTATAAGTTGCGACGGTAGTATAAGTATAGCGGTGGCATTATGTTAGACGAGGTTTGCTTTTGCGACAAAATAGTCTCTTTGTAAAAAAAGCAGGTAGGCGTCTATACAACTATATTAATTATATTAGCATAGTTATAGAGTTTTAGGAGTTACCTTAGCATACTACGTAAGGGTAATATTATAAAAATTAAAGCGCGTGTTAACTTGCGAATGCTGTGAAGTTAAAGTACTAATAGTTTATTCCGTTATAGCGGCTGTTCCGTTACAGTTGGATGCACGTTAGGCGTTTTAATACAAGCCCTCATCATGAACGGGCTGCTACCGCGCTTGGTGGGGCGAGGCCCGTGCATAGAAGGCTCGAGAATTAGTTAACCTTATTTATAAGCGTTTTACTAGTAAACTTAGTTAACAAAGCCCTCGCTATTCCACTATAATTCTAAAAACACCTTATTATCAACTTAACTATAAAGAACGCGTTTAAATATAGACCTTAAGAGACGCTTGCTTTTAACAGAAGGATATTACCGTTCGTCTAGGCATACCTTAAACTACTGTCTCTGTCACGTATAGTGGAAGCTTAAGAAACTGCATTGATTCTTAAGAGTTAATAGAGGGGGCGGCTTTTGTACCCCTCTCTCCTCTAGAACCTCTAGATACTAAACTCTTCTTAAAACAACTAACGTCCTATATATAAGACTATAACTATTACACACCCCCTTACCTTATAGTAAGTAGCAAAGAGGTAAATATAAAAGAAAGAGTAGAAGAGTAGTCTATAAACCTATATGCTGCACCCCTAACATCTAGCTAAGGCAAGCAGAGATGTTTACTAGGCGAAGTTACCTTAGAAACTTAGTATATCTCTACCTCCTAAGAATCTTTATTATACTATTAGTAGGCATAGCGCTTATATTAACCTAAGTAATATTTAGTTAACTAGCCTACACTTCCTATCGCACTTATAACTAATAAATATTAATATACTTTAGTTTTATATTTAACTTATCTTTCTTCTTTATAGTAATACCTATAGTCTGCTAATTATTATACTATAGTATTAAGGCCTTATTTATTATATAAAACACCCTTCTAAAGAATTAAGTCTACTTCTTTATCTATAATCTAGCTAGTAATAGAGCTAGTAACTCTGCCTTAGTTATTAACTTAGTAATAGAATATTATATTATTAACTTCTAGTTAATAGTTATACTATATAGGCGAAATATATATCCCTATAAGCTATAGCGTATATTAGGCTTATTAGTAAAGGCAGCGTCTAATACTCTAAAGAAGATAGGGTTCTTATTACCTGCGTTAGTAATATATTCCTAGGCGCCCTTATTATAGGCCTTAGCCTATAGGGCTAGAAACTTAGTAGAGAGTATATATAGCTATACTTATTAAGTAGCTCTTATATAAACTTCTCCTAGATTTATAAAGTAGTATATAAGAATAATATAGTATCTAGAGTAGTCTAGTTATATATAGTAAGTAAGATACCTAAGGTAACTAATAAGCTACTAATATAGCTTTATATAGGTAGTATTTAGCTTCTCTAGTAACTATTTAAGCTAGTTCTTTATTATTAGCATATTATAACTTTAACCTATTAGCCTAATACTAAACTAGGCAGTAACCTTATTAATATAGGTATTCTATATTAACTAGAGTTTATAGAACCTTATATCTTATATAACGTAGATTCCTAGAAACTAACTTAGTAGCCTAAGATACTTAAGGTTATAGTGCTTCTTTAGAGTATACTTAAACTTATAGTATAGATAGTAATTTAATTAGTAAAAAGCTATAATAATATTATCTATATAGATAAATAGAATTAGCTACCTATTAGTATATAGGTATAGAAATTCTAATACCTACCTTATTTCTAGTAAGCATAGTATATAACTTAGCTCTCTAAACTATAGCTATAGGGCTTTCTTAAGTCTATATAGCGCGCGTAGTACCTATAGCAGCTAACTATCTTAGTGCTAGAATCTATCTAGTATATAAATATAAAGCTTCCTGTTTAATTTAGTATTAAGAAAGGCATTTAGGGCGTTATACTATATAAGCTCTAGATTAAATTAATTAGCAAAAGTAATTACTGCCCTAAAGGTTCTTATAGCTAGCGTAGCAGCGTAGGTATTATTATAGGCTTATTACAGGTTGCCGCGTATAACTAGACGTGCCTTATACTTATAGAGGTAGCTATCTCTATTATATTTATATATAAATACCTATATTAATAGTAGCACCTTGCTATTAGTAGTAGCTTTCTTCTTTATTATTTTAGCAAAATAACCTTTATTCTAGATCTGCTAGTATTTAAGCTTAGCAGCCTTACAAAATTAGTAACTAAATAGATGCGTATTAAGCTTACTTAAAGATCTTAGCTCTAGCGGCAATTAGGAGTAATATAGCCTTATTATAGTATTTAGCTTTAATATAGCTATACTAAACGTTTTTAGGTAGTTATAGGTCTTTAGTGTCTACTATATTAATAGCAGGTTAATAGCTAGTGTTATTAGCTTACGGGCATGCTTACCCTTAATAATATTTAATAGGTCTATTAGATCTAGGTTACGGCGTCTAAGAGCGTTATTTTTATATTAATTAGGTACGTAGTTAGCAATTTATATAGCAGAGAGCTCTTCTAGAGTTAAGGTTAATAATAGAGTGTCTTATTAGATAAATATTATTTTATAATTACGTAACTTAGATAAACCCTCTAGATCTTTAGCATTTCTAGCTTTAGGCTGTATATTAACACTCTTAATACTCTTAACACTCTTAATACTCTTAACACTCTTAATACTTTTAACACTCTCGCCTCGTATAGTTAACTTAGGTGTAAACAGTTAGCGCTTAGGCCCTAGAGGTTTATTAGCTCTTTTAGTAACCTTACCCCCTAGCTCTAACTACTAACTTATTATAGGTAGAGCTACCTTCCTGCGCTAACGCGTTATAAGGAGCTTATTAATATTAATATTATTATCTAGCGTTAGCTTAGTAAACGCTAGTAACTTAATAACCTTCTTTATTATACCCTCTCTAGCGTAACTATTAGGTTCCTTATAGAACTATATTAGTTTAAATATAACGTTACGCGTTTATATTACCTTATCTCTAAGTAGCAGCTAGATTCTCTAGATATTTATTAAGTTATATCTAATAAGGTGTCTAATTAGCGCTTAAGACTTTAGCTTATCTCCGCGCTTTAATAATTAATTAAGTATATATACTCTATAGCTAATAGAATGTATATAAGCTATAGACAGCTATTTACTTTATATAACCTTATATAGCGTCTTCTAGTCTAACGCCTCTATTAGAGTCCTATTTAGAATTGTTACGTCCCTACGGGGTAGCTAATCCTATAAGGGTAAGTTAGTTCTTAGGCAGGAGCGACGACAGGAAGGAGGCTATTAATCACGTAAGTAAGTAACGGGATAGTTAGTATTAAAGTTATAAAACTATTAAATTAATAATACTTAATAGAATCTAAATAATAGATTATTAACTAAGTTAAATACTAGGAACTATAAGAGTTCCTACTGTTCCTATATACTTATAGCTTAACTATTAATAGTTAGTTGCAGGACTATTAATAGTTGCGATAGTTCCTACTAAAGCTATTACTAGTCCTTAGCGCGGCTATTAGTTACGTAATATAATAATAATTAGTGTTCGTGTCTTAGTACCTTCTATTAGCGTCTAGGTACGTAACTAATTATTATTTCTATCGCTTATTTAACCTACTAGTTATAATATTATCCCTCCCCTTTATGCAATCGTCCTTAATTACCTAACATCTTATAAGGTTAGTTTATAAGCGGTTTACCCTACCTGCCTTATAAGTGTCCTATAGTTATTATATCTTCTAATTCTTATAAACGTTAACTTTATCTCTTTTATAAAATCCTTACTGCTAACACTGTTACTAACGTTCCTTATAATAGGTGTTTTTCTAAAAACTTAAGTTACTACATTATACTAAATTCTTATTTAAAGTGTGCTAAGTATGTTTACGTAGGAAAGCTATGCGTTAACATATCCTAGTTATCGCTTAATTAAACTAGAGAGGAATATTAAGTAAAGGTAGATACAGATAAGAAGCTGTTAGCAGAGGTAATATCTTAGTTATTATAGAATAAGAAGATTCTAGCGCAGGCTAAGGAGCGTGCTGCGAAGAAGGCTACGTGCCTTATATTAAAGCTTAAGGCTAAGGGTAAGATAGTAAACGCTAAGGCGGACTATCTAGCTGCTTCTATTAGTATAGAGTTTTTACTAATAATATAGTCTACTTTATTAGCTTTAGACGACGCGGTAGCAGGCTATAACGTTATAGATACTAGTTCGTTCTTAGAACCTTCCTAGAGTGTATTACTCTCGTCTGCTCTTATTCTAGTTTTATAGCTACGTTCGTTTAGTATAGTAGTAAGCGTTAAACCTTAGTCTTGCTTCTTTAAGTAGTTACTAATAGTTTTATAGGTTAGCTTTAGGTTCCTATATATTTTTTAACTTAGGATAGCCCTTCTATTTTACTAGCTATTCCTAGTAGAAGTTGCTATTCTAGAAGTCTTATTAGTCTACTTTATAGTACCTACGTAGTGCTTTAACTTTATATTTATTATCTTTATCTTTCTAATAGTAGAACGTTGTTTATAATAGTGTCCTAGGGTCTGCTAGTTCTAGGGCGGATATATAAAATACTAGGTAAACCTTTATATTACTTAGGAGTTAGAGTTTATAATTTACTAGGCTAATTTATTTAAGAACTAAAAACAGTCTAACTTTTACGTAGT
>MU005573.1:115953-144219 GCA_010405425.1 Lentithecium fluviatile CBS 122367
ACGCTAGCAGCGGCGAGTGCCTCTCGACGCTTAAGGGGCATAGTGGTTCGGTCAACTCTGTAGCCTTCTCCCACGACTCGGCACGGCTCGCGTCGGCGTCGGATGACAGCACGGTCAAGATCTGGGACGCCAGCAGCGGCGAGTGCCTCTCAACGCTCAAGGGGCATAGCGGTTTTGTCTACTCTGTAGTCTTCTCCCACGACTCGGCCTGGCTCGCGTCGGCGTTAAGTGACACTACGGTCAAGATCTGGGACACCAGCAGCGGCGAGTGCCTCTCGACGCTCAAGGGGCATAGCGATTTGGTTAACTCTGTAGCCTTCTCCCACGACTCGGCCCGGCTCGCGTCGGCGTCGCGCGACAGCACGGTCAAGATCTGGGACGCTAGCAGCGGCGAGTGCCTGCAGACACTTAGTATTGGCAAGCTACTTTACCGCATCTCATTTGACATCACCGGATCGTACCTGCACACTGATATTGGCCCTATCGAGATTAGTGTTTCGCCAGGCCTTTCAAGTCCACTCCCTTCTAATCTAGAACCCCAGAACCCTCAGTATCAAGGCTTAGCTTTGAGTGCAGATGGTATATGGATAACATATAATTCCGAGAACCTAGTATGGCTGCCCTCAGAGTATCGACCGGCATGCTCAGCGGTGTCAGGGGAGACGATTGGCGTTGGTGTTGGAAGCGGAAGAGTGTGGATATGCAATGTCCACTATATTGTACCTTCAGTTATTAGAGGGTTTACGTAGAGATGATATACTATATACTATATGTTCTATTATCTCTATTGCATAGAGGGGGCCGGGGACCAACGCAGCTATAGAGCTTGCTAATTTGCCACAGCGAAGCTTCGAGTTTCTTCTAATTATAGTGAAGATTCGCCACTTGAACCCCGTCAAGAGTAGATGAACGCCTTAATCACGCTAGCAGGGAGGATGGCCGACCCGCTCTGGCCAGAAGGTTGCGCTGGAGGCGATGGTTTGTAGATATGGCTGAAGAGAAGAGTGCTGTATGTAGCTTCTGGATAGTGTAGGGTCTTGCCATGCACGGCCACCATTACAGCTCTGCTAGTGCAGACTAGAGCTGAGTTGCTGCTTGGTCTAGGAATTGGCGCTGGTGGACTCGAGAAGCATGAGGACGCAGTGGGCTTGGTTAGGCCTTTCATTTAGCTAGTGGAGGGGGCGACGGCGAGGGCGACATAATGGTATGTCTCTACGTTATAATTAGTTATTGCTGTGCGTGGATCGCGTCTCGACATGTACAGCAAGAAGGCTGGTTCTGACGCTGGAAACGCGCAGCCTGGACTGATGAGCGCTGTTGCCTGAGGGTCTTGGCACTGCTCCTGATCTTGAGTTGGATTAGTGATATTCCGAACGCTTGTGCAATTCGCACAGCCACATATCCCACAGTAAAATACCCGCGGGTGAATGATGTAAGACGTGCGGGGTCATCTCGCATTAGCCCGGATTGGCGGTTCGCTTCCGCTGGAGGTACTAATCGACATGGCGGCCCTGCATGAAATTGCACCCTGCAGCGCGCATAGGGCTAATAATAACTTCTAAACACAAGAGGGAGGTTCTAAGGCTTAGATATAGTTATCCTACAAAAATCTAGAGCGATAAGGGCTTAGGTTAGTGCTGTGGGAAGGGAAGTCTGTTACGCGACGAACGAAGGCGCTTTATAAATTAGGCGCGGAGGCGATAATGCAGGCGTAATTTTTAGGGAAGAGTTAATAGTAGACATTTAGGATTAGCTACAGCGGATTATTTTTATAGAACTATAGTAATATTTAGTGTGCGCATAGGTTTTGTAGTTGCTAAAAGTCAAAGTACCCTTCATTTGTCTCGCCACACCAAGTGTCTCGCTACCTAGGGACGGACATTATAGGGTAACCTTTCGTTGGCAAGGCAGATTCCAATCTATTCATCCACACGCAAGGAAAGATCTGTACGTAAATAGATTGACGGAACAACACTCATCCATCAACCACAACTACAGCGTCGTTGTCACGAGACACGACAGGTTGGCTCCGATGCAAGGTGTCTATTGAATGCATTGAAGGTGTATCAATACTATGTTCCCTTTCCGAATGCATACATGCAATACCCAACCGAGGCCGTTCGTTATCTTCCAACCCAGCATTTCTCAGATTACTTCTATGCGCCGCCTTTCAGCACTGATCTAGCCGGTCCACACTTTGGGTCCCGGGCACGTATACGTCTCTGCCTTGCTCATGTACGTATCCACAGTAATTCCAGGGTCGCTCTGCGGCGCATATCCGGGAATGTTGGCGAGGTAGTCGCCGCTCGGCTGGGCGGTCCCGGAGCCAGTGACTTCGAGCTGTGCGCACTCGGCGTAGAACTGGGGCGTGTTGGCCTGGTGCAGGGCGAGCAACTCGTGACGGATGAGATAGTTGCCGGGCGCGAGCGACTTGGGGACTGTGGACGTCCATTGCAGGTTCTTGAGCACGTCGTTTGTGCCCCAGGCGGTGCCAGAGAGGGGAGGGGCGGTCATGCCTTTTTGGTCAATCTGCGTGTACACGATCAACATATCTTCCTGATGATGAATTGTTTTGTTGGCGAGGGGAAGGAGGGCGTACCTTGAACCACTTCTTGCCAGAGCCGTCACATGACGTAAAGTCTCCAGCGCACTTGTACATCCAGACCATGACGGGGCCCTGTGCGTGCGTCCACTGCTTCCAGATGGCCTTGACTTTGCCGCCGGCTGCGACCTTGGCGCTCAGATCGGCCTTGGTGCCGCCGTTGCACATGACCTTCTTGTCGGTGACGGTCATGGTCGGGTTGTAGTCGGGCCATTGGCGTTGGATGGTCTTGGGGCTCGTGGAGGGGGCAAAGCCTTCGTAGCTGAGGAGTGTTAGTGGGTGGTGGGATGAATGGTGCGGCGTAAGAGGAAAACGCACCCCGGGTACTTCACGCCGTCGATCTCGTAGGATGTGACGGCTCCATGGGCGGAAGCCTGAGCGGCGAGGAGAGCGATGGCGGTAACGGCGCTGGAGAACAACATCTTGAAAGCGTGACTGACTGGGTTGGCGACTCGACACATTCGAACATGAGACGGATAGAGACCTTATATACGTACCATTTACGCACCGCAACCCAACCTAAACCTAGTCCCATCTATCCTCAAACCAATACCACCGCTCCTAATGCCCAATATCCCATCGCCACCCTCGCACACGCTCATGTGTCCGTGACAGCCTCATGACGCCTATCCCCAGATATACGCGATAGTAGTCGGAGATTAAAAAGCTGTATATGAACATTGCGACGGCGGGCCGACGAGCCCTCATTGGGTGTGCGGTAGACAAAATGGAAGGAAGCAGGGCCGCTATGTCGGCACCTGACATGCCGAACGCTTTGGGAAGCGATGGGAGTGGCGCGTTAGGTACCCCGGATGCTGGTTAATTTGGGGTTCGTATGGGGCATGTGGGATGACCGAATAGACGGTGGGATCGGAGAAAGAGAGATGAGGGCACATGGTTGTGTAAGCGAGACGTTCTGGAAGGGTGGATAGGAATCTCTTGTTTTGAGGGCGGAGATGAGGGGATGGGGTTTTGGGAGGCGGGTAGGTTAGGTTTGATGGAGGTTGATTGAAGGAGAGGCTTGTTATTGACCAGGAAAGTGCAATACTTGTTTCGAGAAGAACATCTTCGGGCGTACACGATAGGCGGTGCGCGACTACTGCTTGCGACGGCCATATGTCATTTAGGTCCGGCTTAGATCATTGTGCGATGTTGTTCGGACTGTGGATGTGGAGGGATGGTGGATGGCATCGTACCTCCTTGAGTGATGATAATGCACTAGTCTCGAAATAGGCTAGTCACCGCTCCTCTTCTTCCGCTCCCACGCGCCAAAATTCCCTCCACGTGTACCCTCTACATATATATCACCTCCATGTATCTTCCTCTGCTATGCGTTCGGCCCAAGATATCCGAAGGCGTGTGCTATGAACGACACCAAGCCAGCGACCCGAGCTGTGCCGCCATCATCAAGCGCTGAAGCTGAAGATTGGGAGGCGGAAGCATCCCCGGTTCCCGGTTCAATCTTTTCGTCAAATCTATTTCGAAACACCTCGCCAGGTTCGCAGGACCGATTCCGATGTTTGCGCTTTGTTTTGCCAGAATCATGGCTGCGACGGCGGGGCGCAACTTGCATTCGGGGTAAGCCTGTGGGCTTTCGATCAGCGGGGAGAAACAAAGCACGAGACGCGTTCTGGCGTCGCGAGTACGACTTATCAGTTATATTCTTTCATTCCCCAGTGCGGTCCTTTGAATCGTTTGGATAGGCATTTGTCAGAGGTTCTAATTCTGTCGTTCCCTTGTCTTGGCAACAATCGGGGACCAGGCCAGCGCCCAGCGACCGCTGACGCCATCCCAAATCTCATCAAAGCACTTTTCGCGGGTACCTGTTCGCTCACGTTATACAGACACGTCTCAGTACGTCGAAGCGTTTCAGCAGTCGCGTTCCCAAATAGACCGTAAGCGGCCAATCATGGCGCGGCTTTTTGGCGGTAGGGCTGCATGCTCAGCCCCCTCCACTGCAAATAAGCGCCATTGCGGTCGACTTAACCACCGGCTTCTTTTGTTCCGCGTGCGCCCCAAACTAAATAGAGACACATTTACGAATTGTGGCCTACACTTCTGCCGAATGTGTTGTCGGGTTCCTATAGTGGCTGCTCGCTTGGGCTCTTGTGGCTGCTATTCTAACTTTCAACCTCGGATCAGCAACATCCCGTGAGGCGCAACTGAAGACCAAGGCGACTGTACCCGAAGACGTTTGCTTATGGATGACTTGAGGAACAAGGCTTTGACTCCCGAGCACTCAGGCGCTCAGGATACAAATAAAGGCTGCCCCTCAACAAGATGAGAACACAAACCCAAGCCTTCATCACCATCAACAAGTTCCAGTAACGACTTTCCTACCTTTTCCATTTCCTCTTTCGATTTTCTAATCTACAAACCACATTCACTCAACATGGTTTCCACATCTTTCATCGTTGCTGCTCTCAGCACTCTTCCCATGTCTTTCGCCTACTATTATCCCCCCGCTAATGGCACCACCACCCTCATGCCTCAGCCAACAGCTACTGGTGCGGCAAAGACTACCCACACGGTGGCCGTTGGCCAGAACGGTCTCACCTTCACTCCCGATACCATCAATGCAAAGGTCGGGGAAGACGTCGTCTTCCAGTTCTTCCCCAAGAACCACTCTGTCGTTCAGTCCGACTTCGCCAGCCCCTGCGTCGCTAAGGAGGGCGGCATCTTCTCCGGCTTCACCTTCAACACCACTGAAGGCACTGCTGTAAGTTCCACAACATAATCTCACTTTGGTACAGATTTCTAACGGGACTCTTCAGGACACAACCTTCACCGTCACCGTCTCCGATGAGAAGCCCGTCTGGCTCTACTGCTCCCAGAACCAACCCAAGCCCCACTGCGCCGCCGGCATGGTCGCGGTCATCAATCCTCCCGCGCAAGGCCCCAATACCCTCGCTGCCTACAAGGAGGCCGCTGCGAAGACCAACACGTCGACTTCTCCCGCTGGTGGGGTTAGCGGTGGAAAGGTGTCGACTCCTGGAACACCCAGCTCGCCCAACAGCCCAAGCGGAACATCCACCGGTAATCCGGCCGAGTCAACTGGCTCTGCATCTTCGCTTCAAGTCAGCGGTGCGCTTGGTGTGGTCGCGGTTTTCGCCGGCCTTTTCTTGTAGATTGGTGGGAATGTATTTATAGAAGGATGGCTGCGGGTGATGGGATATTGTAACATATGCTTCGCAGGGCGTTCAAAATGGCTTTGGGTTTAACATAATGCCTAGCATCGATAGACTGTAATATTCATTGAAATTCTTCATCCATCTTCCCTTGTTTGCAACTTTGCGTCTTTCGTGCTTCCGCTTGGGGTCAAGGTTCGCTCCCGTACCGCTCGGTCTGCGAGCGCTCGCTATTGTGCCTATAATAGGTACCTCGGGATTTGCCCTTGCATGAGACATTGCGCCATCCGTATGTTCTCGCCATGCCGTATCTCAACACCCTTTTAGGGTAGAAGACTTGTTCGAGAAGATACTCAATTAAGGATTCGGTTCGAGAAATGAGATCGTACACTCGCACCGAAACGGCAGCTCGCTGTTCTGGCCGCATTGGTTTCTGGACGAATTTTGAAGACGCACGGATAGATGCGGTTTACCCTACCTAGGTAAGACTGGGCTCACCTGAAGCGTAGGCCCTGCCGTACATTGACACCGATTTGGGAGAGAAGGTCTATGCAGTGAAGCCAGCACGCTGTTCGCTGGGAGATCTCACAACTCCTTCGCTGGCGGCGCTCAGCCAATTACAGCGCACTCTGCTCAAAATCTTGGCGACCGAAAGCAGCTTAGCGCGCCCACAGCAAAAATCGCAAGCGAGACCAGCAACGCCAGGCACTAGAACCTTTCTTCCGACACCCACCACACGCCCAGCGCAGGATAACCACTTCTTTGCGCACAAAACCCTCACACTCTCTCCCATCGTCAAAATGGCTGCAACAGTACGTACACCGCTTTGCTGTCTGCCTGGTTGAGCGGGCGATGCGCTTCCAGACACAAGACAGTAGGCTAAGGTACATGATGTAGAAGCGACCGAACGCCGCTGCTGGCAAGAAGGGCCAGAAGATCACGAAGAAGGTGCGTACCTGGTCCAATTAGCTTCCTCTCGCATGCGGGAGGGGCCCTCCTTTGGCGGACGAGAAGCTGACACATCCCTAGTTCATCATCAACTGCTCGCAGCCCGTGAACGACAAGATCTTCGACATCCAGGCCTTCGAGAAGTTCCTCCACGACCGCATCAAGGTCGAGGGCCGCACCGGCAACCTCGGCGACACCATCCAGATCTCGCAGCCCGGCGATGGCAAGATCGAGGTCATTGCGCACCAGGAGTTCTCCGGCCGCTACCTCAAGTACTTGTACGTACACGCACACATACCTTAATACATGGAAATCATGGGCGAGGGCTAACATGGCGCAGGACCAAGAAGTTCCTCAAGAAGCAGCAGCTTCGTGACTGGCTCCGCGTCGTCTCCACCTCCAAGGGCGTGTACGAACTCCGCTTCTTCAACGTCGTCAACGACGAGGCCGATGAGGATGACGATTAGATGCGTCACCTCGGATACCCGCTTGATTTGTGTGGAGTCTGGAACATGCAAAAGGGAATGGGCGGTGGTTTTCTAGGGGGTATATAGAGCAATTTCAACGTGTTGCTGTACTCTCATCATGGATTCTTGACTTGGATGTGTGAAGGATGTCAGGTTGATGTTGAGGTGTGATGCACGCGCCCTCTGGTCACTGAGCCCTGGGATGGATTGACTGGTTATTTGCGTGGTGGTATGAACCGTAGTGTTGCGGATCCTCC
The DNA here is from genome assembly GCA_010405425.1 of Lentithecium fluviatile CBS 122367. NCBI lineage: Eukaryota > Fungi > Ascomycota > Dothideomycetes > Pleosporales > Lentitheciaceae > Lentithecium > Lentithecium fluviatile. The sequence goes on from MU005573.1 coordinate 123,356, forward strand.
ACAGACACCACTGGTATTCTAGACGGGTACTGACACTTCTCTGGAAAATCTTTACTGATTGCATGTCGGCGTTTACGAATTTTGCCCGGTAAGTGTTCTGTCCTTGGTCGGGCATCACAGTTTATTCTTGGTGGACTTCACGTTCATATTCAATCAATGTCCATGGAATCTTGAATATACTAGAGTGATTGACCTGGCTGTAGGACTTATAATCTTCGCTGCAAAGGATTCTTTTCCGATTGACCATTCCACGACTACAGCGAAGATCTAGCGAGTAATCTGTCGTCTTTGAAACCTGGCAGCGATATCGATAGCCCCGTCGGCATTATGCTTGTCACTAGCCTAATAGTAGCGCTGCTCGCCGCACGTGTCCTACCCGCAGTCGTTCCCACCCGTAACGCTATAGCCCGTTCTCCGACACCTGAAGTCAGCATCTCCACCGATACCGGTGACCCTCCCTGCCGCAAGGGAAAACGCTGTTGCACCTTCAAACTCCGCGTCTACCAACGCTGCATCCCCAAAAACAACTACAAATCGCGCGTGCAATCCTGGCCCCTCTTCTACGACTTCCTCTCCAAAGACCGCAAGCCTATCACCCCGATCCGCGGCGACTACAACCACAAAGCCTGTCTGCGCGACGACTGCGAGTGGGCTTCCGTCGGCAACATCACGGGGCCTGGGGACTTTTATATGCGGTGGCAGTACCAGTACAATGAGGTACCGAATGGGAAGGAGGGCGAGAGGCAGGATGATATGACGTATTGGTTTGAGGGTGTGGATCATAGTCAATTGAGGTGTGCTAGTGGGAATTGGACCGACTATCAGGGGTAGTTGGGGCTTTGGGAGAGTGCTTGTGAGAAGAGTTCGAAGGTAGATCCGGGGATTGTGAATCGGACGAGGGTACGTTTGTGCGTTAGGGCTGAGGAGTATAGGTGCTGACTTTGAGATAGATGCGCGAGGCTCTTTGCCCCTTTGAGTGCTGAGCGGAGGGATGAGTAGGTGCAGGGGATGGTGGATCGGCATGCACTTCGGCATGGCTACTACATTTTACAAGGAAGATGCGGAGATAAGATCGATGGGACCCGCCGGTATGGCCGCTTGGAGATTGCAGAATATCTATAATTATCTACTGTTGACATATCTTCGATTGTACCAGAACAAGAAGGCATGTTTCGGAATAGTTTTTGAAGGATGTCCCTTCCATTGTGCTGAGTCGCCACGCTCTCAACTTCTCAATATTCTTAAAAACGGTATTGCGACCGCCTTGGCTGTTGCCTGGGGCAGGAGTGAGAGATTGATGGAGGGACCTTTTTGATGTCATTTTGAAGAGGTTCAGGATGGAAATCGCAAACCGTTTATAAACAGTAGAATCAGTAACACGATTGATAGCTGCGAACTTGGCTACGAATAACAAAGTGCATGAGTACCGCGTAACTTGTTATTGAATTAAAGCCGTAGGTCACCCCGATTCTTCTTTTCCTTTTTTCTTTCACACAGTTATGTCCACGAAAGTAGCCACATGCCCGTACATATATGAGCCACAGTCCGCCGTCTCAGCGCTACTTTCTGACTATGCTAAGAAAATTCATGGTTGTCGTAGCCAATAACTATCTCACACCGTGCCGCGATCGCCTTGTTTCCAACATTGTAAATGTTGGAGAAGAGTGGAGTTGTGACCTCGAGTACACTAACGTCCATCCAATCGTAACGGAACAACCGCCGTGGCGGAACACTAGCATCACTTTCCACCACAACAACGTCTACAACAATTGCATCGCTTAGATACTCTCGGAATAGATATTTAGGCACTTTAGGTCCTTATATACTTAATATCTTTAGCATAACTTCCCTATTAACTTTATAATACCGCATCTCACGACTCATATCCTTGACATCCCTACCTCGGCCTGCCTTGGCGTCTACTTAAAGTATGGTGCATCTATCTACAAGCTTATTACCCTATAGAGTACTACAGAAAGCTTATATCCCGAGAAGAATACTATGCTTGATGAGGTAGCTGCGTTACGGCAGTCATCTGTGCTTCATCGAACAGGACTGCCAAGCAAAGGCCTCATCCTTACTGTACAGAAGAGGCCTAGCCGTAATTTAACGACGTCGTCATCAAAGCCTGCAATAGTCAGATCTGACTCGTGTTCAGCAGCTCTACATGGTTCACGTGATATCAGCGGCATGCGATATACCGAACAGCCGGTGTGCGAATAGAAACAGGGGGTGTGCGATTAGCACTCACCAAAATATAAAAAGATATTCTAGCTACTAAAATAAATTATAAGTAGATAATTTATATAATTATCTTTTCGTCAAGGAAGGCTTGCGCAGCGACAATAGTTGTCGTTCCGGCCAGACATGCTTTGCTAGCGGAGAATGATGGGAGGGTATTAGGTTCCGAGAGCTTCGGGGCAGGAAGGACTCGGTTCGGCTGTGGGTGGTTCGTAGCTAGGTTTGGTGGCCTTGCGCAAAATAAACAAAGAGCTCCGCGCCTAGCAAGGGGTAGATGATTCAGATTTGGATCCTGTCAAAGGAAATAAGATAAGCTTTGAGGGAGAAGAAGGATAAAAGGTGGAACCACGGCGACCAAGCTCAGCTCTGCAGGGTCGGCTGCGATTGATACCCAACTGCACGTCGACTAATATTGACAGCCTCGGTCGACCTATCGAACATTGTGGACCAATCGTGTTGCCGAATTTGGCGAGCTGAACATTGGAACATTGCCAAGTCGACTCCTTATACCTAGTCGAGGCATCTATCTCAGCCACACATTAAAAGAACCAGGAGTGCCATGCGTTCTTCGGCGAATTAGGTGCACAGCGTACCTAGAGGTTTGGCGCAGCCGTACGGAGTACAAATTCAAATGATCTCTACACTCCGCTCGTACCATCGGCTCCGTCCACAGTGAGGACACATCCAACTCCATTATGGCGAACGACATCGAAGACCAAACGACACCACTTAATCACTCCTCCGCTGCCATGACGGATCTGAATAAAGACCCGGACTGGCGCGCTCTTGGGCGAAAGATACCAAGAAAGCGCTCCGGTCGGTCTATCCGAAATTACTCCATCGTCACATTTATCGGTATCGTCGTCAACACTGCCATATATGTTGGCTTCACAGCAAAAAACATGAAGGGATACATTTTCCTTGCAGGGTCTTCCTTGGCCAAGGTCAACTTCCTATACGTCACCCTCGCAACACTTTTGGTGCCCTGGGGATGCAAGTTGTCCCTGACCGAGCTGGCGGCCAAGATAGCGGAGATGTTCATCAGTGAACAAGCGTATTCCGCCGAGAACGCCTTTTTTCTCGTCGCAGTCTATCTGCGGATGAATCTGGACCTCAAACAATACAAAGCGGTCCTTCGCAGCTCCGAGCGTGGGGTACGAACGGTTGCCTTTATTCGACTTGTTGGAGACTACATGGTCCAATTGAGCGTACCGTTTTTCAGCTTGGCACTTGTATATAAAGTTAAAGAGGACTCCTGCTGGATGGGCTACGAATGGGAATGGCTGCTTTTGGGGTTGTTGTGGCCATCGTTGTGGACCGTCGGGATTCTCATTACTCTCATGAAATTTTGGAGCTCTCAAGGATTTGTTTCGTCTGGAGAAATATCCATGACACAGGGAATTACCAGAGCTGCGGTATATTTAAAGGTCATCATTCAAGAGGGGGGCGGCGATTGGTCTAAGGGGGATTGGACTAAAGTGACAGGAAAGTGGAAGCTTGGGTGTCGGCTTAGTGAACGCAGTGGAGAGGAAGAGCCTGAGTTGTATGTGGGGCTTGTGAGGGAAGAACAGTGTGTTTCTCTCCGCGAATTGTTCAGCGCTATTGAGGAGGACGATCAATCGGTCGGTGGTGGGAAGAGTCTAAAGTAACAATATGTCGAAAGTTCAGCTATGGCTAGATCTACCCAGATAGTATCTAGAGCTGCATACAGCACTCTTCTCTTCAGCCATATCTACAAACCATCGCCTCTGGCGCAAGGTTAGGGCCGGTGGGGATCGGCCAACTTCTCCGAAAATACGCTTTCGCCACCATCCAGATCTTCGTCACATAGCTAAGCTAGTTCTGTGGTACTTTAAGATACAACCGGCTCTATTGGCCATATCGCTACCACCACTTGGTTCTGATTGGTGGATATTATTACTGCTTGCCAGTGTTTTTCACAAAACATCTCTAAGATATTTCAGTGTTTGTATACCATTGATATCTAAAGATGGCTACTTTCTCTTGTGGTTTCATCTCTCAACCTTGCTGTAACCCTACATACTGCTATGCCATACACGATTTGTTTGTCGATCTTTACAAACACAGCAGATGTTTGAGGGTTATCCAGATATAGGCAGGACTCAGCGCTCTCTGTGCCATTGGGTTCTTATAATTCGAAAGGATCGAGAAGTATATCCAAGTAGTTTTTATGATATGGCACCAAGGCTGTCCTGAGGGAGAAATGCCGAATGTAATCAAGAATGGGGCGCTCGAAAAATCGTATTGAACGACTCCTATCTTTCCGTCGACTGTGTCTTTTGACCAGAATATTTCCGATTGTGTGTCCCACTGATGAGCAGGGTGCACACAAGGCTCGCAAGGACCGATTAGTGGAAGACGCGTTGAAATCATTGCCCGAAGGTTTGCCGAACACCTATATTCGCATATTGGATCGCATCAAGGCGCAGTCATCTTACATGAAAGAACTCGCGCTGAATTGTCTCGCATGGATGATCTACGCTCGGAGACCATTAAGTACGGAAGAACTACAGACAGCACTCGTAGTAAGACCTAGTTACAGCAGTACACAGGACCTGGAGCTGGATGAATCCTCGGTGATTCTGGAAGCCTGTGGTAACCTACTCGAGGAAGCTCGTGGCATGATTCGACCGATCCACTACACGGTGCAAGGATTCTTAAGCAAGCCCAAGCCAAGACCTAAATTATCCGAGGACTGTTTCCAGCGGCAGCTATCGATACCGAATAAGATCCACATACGGTTGGGACAAGTGTGTCTTCAGTACATTCGTCTTGAAGAGAATCCGTTCGTAAGCTATGCAAGTCACAACTTCAATTACGACTTCGTAAGTTGCGATTATATTCCTCTAGGTGCTAGAGAACTTCTAGAAACTTTCCTTTAGCTAGAAAGCAAATACCTAGCAGCCGTCTTGCAAATTATGCTTCTATGGGATGGGTTCAATAACTACACTACAATACAGTAATTGTAAGTAGCTGAGGCACTATGTCATGTGACGGGATCAATCTTGATGACTAAGAGACGTCCCTACCAGAGGAGGGCACCTATAAAAAAAAGGGGAACACTCTCTTACTCTCTAGATCAACAATGGAACTATTCATCACTTTTCTCTTCACCACCCACCAACCCTGCTTACAGTAATAGTTTAATCCCATGCTGTTTCCCGTATCTGCCGGCACAGTTATGTATAGTAGTAGTCTCTATAACATCTCTAATATCAGGGAGCGTTAGGTTAATAATGCGCCACCAACGTATGCGCTGCATCGGGCATGTTCTACCAGGTTGGCCAAAGCTGTTAATTAGCTCTTAGACACAGGTTGCGATATTAAAGAGAAAGATAGGAGTAGCGGTACGCCTTTGTACTTTGCTCCTCTCAAAGGCTATTATAAAATTATGTAGAGATTGATTGATAATGGAGCTAAATTGAACGCGCAGGGTGGACACTACGGCCACATACTCTAGGCGGCTTCATATAGAGGCCACTGTTAGGGTTCTTACTTACCTCCTTAGCGTAGCTAAGTCTTTACGTATACTAGAGTAGGATCCCGGAGGGATTATTCAGTGTCAGGAGCGGTCACGTGAGTTGATAAGCGGTGGCGACAATAAGGTCTCGTTATTACTGGCGCTAGGTGCTAGTGTAAAGCTAACTAGAAGTTGACTACGAAGGGACAAAGGAAACCCGTAAACTATTCTCAATTTATGTTCCTATCTTCGTTGCCAAGATATAGGTTGGTAGTCTGCGGTAGCTAAGCCGGCGGACGTGGCATCCGTCCACCCCTGGCATCCGTCCACCCCACCAAATCGCGTCGCGTCCACAAAAGACACCACAGTTTTCAACACAACGCGTTATTATGGCTAATAATAAAGTCAATATTCAAGCTGCCCTTGCTAATTATAATGCGGGTATTTTTACAAGCCAGCAAGCTGCTGCAAAGGCGTACAACATCCCTCAATCTACATTCGTTGATCGCCTGAAAGGCGCGACCACGATGCGCGCCAGCCACTATCATCAACAGAGATTGACTCCAGAGCAAGAGAACTTCCTAGTAGACTGGATCCTCAATCAAGATATGAAATGCTACCCTCCCTCGCACGCGCGCGCTCGAGAAATGGCGAGTTAAATCCTACGCATAAATAGCGACGTTAAACCTCTAGGCAAGCGCTGGCTTTTAGCTTTTACTAAGCGCAATCTACGCGTCGCCTTAATTATCAGTCAAAAGCTAGCACCCGCCCCAACCTTACGCCAGAGGCAACGTTTTCTAGATATAGCTAAAGAGACGAGTGCTGTATACAGCTCCTAGATAGTGTAGTGCCTTGCTAAGCATGGCACTATTACAGCTCTACTAGTACTCATCCCTTACGAACATAAACAATCCAAAACTCCTCACCATCCTTAAAAGTCGAACTGGAGCACCTCTCTACGGCCCTAGAGATTATAGTGCCCATGTAAAGAGCGGCCGGTCATTTGGCCGTACGACAGCTATATCACTAACACATATACGCTTGCAACGACAGCGTTTCGCCAGTAGCGCTCGGTTGAACCCACTTACCGAAGCGCAGGCTTCAATTTCCAGAACCGCCGCGCTCTATCTTAGCTTATATCCTTCTTGTTACATTGTATTCCCCTTCAACGAGCCGACTAGAGCTTGGCTGCTGCCTAGTCTAGGAAATCGGCGCTGGTAGACTTGAGAAGCATAAGGGCGTGGGGGGCTTAAGTAGGTCTTTCGTTCGGTCGGCGGAGAGAACAACAGCGTGTTCCAGAGCTCGAGGGCGTCGTAATGGTATGTGTCTACGTTACAAAGCGGGCCTCGCTGTGTGTTAGACCGCGTCTCGAAATGCACAAGATGGCTGGTTTCGACGCTAGAAACACGTTGGCTAGACTGATGAGCGCCGTGGCCCCGAGGGTCTTGGCACTGCTCCTAATCCCAAGTCAGATTAGCAATGTTCCGAGCGCTTACAGAAGCTAGCGGCGGTTCGGTATATCGCATGCCGGTAACTATCACGTGAGCCATGCAGGGCTGCTAAACACGAGTCAGCGGGCTTTGGTGATTAACGCCGTTAAATTACGACTAGGCCTTTTCTGTACAGTAAAGGTGTAGGCCCTTGCTTGGCCGTTTTGCTTAATAAAGCAACAATTTACTACTGCAACGCAACTAGCCTATTAAATACAGCATTTTGCTTAGATTACGATCTTTCTATAGCGCTCTATAAACTAACGAACTTTTAGATAGATGCATAATACTTAAAGTGCGTCCGAGGTAGTCCGAGGAAGTAAAGTTAGGTAGCTTAGTAGCAAGTTGCGGTATTGCAAAGCTAGTAAAAATTTTATAATAAAGATACTAAGTGTATAAGACGCTAAGATGCGTAGGTGTTTATTCCGAGATTATCTTAACCGTGTAATTGTTTTTGGTGTTGTTATAATAGAAAGTGCTGCCAGCGTTCCGCCACGGCGGGTTTTCCGTTACGCAGGGATGGACGTTACAAAACAAACACACTTTCTTCGGTTTATTCAATGATGCCATTTGGTCGGATTGTTGCCCCTTTTCATCTTATCCCCAGTTTACTATGAAACGCAATATGTCATCTCAGACGAGCTCCTTTCACACAGAGGTGTAAAGCGTCAAACTTGATTATCGATTCCGCCGTCTTCGGCGACTTCTTCCCAATGGATCTTCTTCAGCTCATTCTTCTATTTACTTCTATCCTCTCGGGCAGTGTCGGCTTCTCCAGCCCTTGCGTCCGACACCAATCCTTATCTATGCCAGTCAAGACATGAAATCATTGCATCTAACTTTTGACTACCTTGTAATTTTCCCCCGTCCCTCCGCCCTCCCGTGATACGAACAGATCTTAGAAATTATCGCTGAGAGGGAACAGATACGATACGAAACGCACTCTCGTGAGAGCAAATCGCAGTCTCACCGCTTTCCGCCGTGCTACACTGTTCTCAGCCATGTGCATGCTATGGAATTGTGGCCCCGATCATGCGGTATGGCAAACGCCTTTTTCTCTGTTTGTTCAACTGGGCGCCATTACCCCTCTTTCCCGTATTCTCTTGACGCAGCGATCGGCTCCCCATTTTGTCATGACTAGGCATTTTCTTGCCCTTTGCTATTGAATGCACTTCTCACCACACAAACCTGCCAGACTTACAAAAATCACGGTCGACCTTGCCGTCTACTCCTCGGGATGGTGGATTACTTGTGGTATCAGGATGGGCATGACAAGGATTGTGGGGGGTTTACGGCGACGCCGTGGACTTGGGGCAGTGATGATTATACGTTTGAGTGTGGTTTCAGAAAGCCTTTGATGTCTAGGGTGAGAATGGAGAGTTTTCTTGGTTGTGCTTGAGTGGATACTGACAGTTGAATTGTAGACTCGGAATCTAGAATGCTACTTCATGCCCAGACCCCAACCCGAAGTCCGTGCCGTCTGAAGACGTCACCGATATGGGCACTGCGACTTTCACTGGTGCTTAAGGAAGACTGGAATTTCCCCGTACCTTTGATGCTCAGATATTGGCGCCTTTTGGGGCTGATCAGATACTATAAATGAACATTGTTGAGAAAATGATCGTAATAGCGCTCTTATTTCACCTACGTCAGTGTCTTGGATAATTAAAACGTTGTATTTACCCTTCCGCTGAACAAAGAACCGCATCTCAATACTTCTGAGACAATAGCAGTGGCTGCAGGTTTGAGAAAGCGGTGCCTATGTTTTCTCTACCAAAATCATGACAACGATTCAATATCAATAGCACCACCAAGCGCCGCAATGCTTAACTACGACTCATAAATGCAACCGCGATTGAGCAGCAGAAATTCCTATTTTTAAATCTCTGGTCGTTGCTGTCTATGCCTCACTGGCTTTGCCTCTTAGCTTCGCCTCTTGACCTATGGTAGCTTTGCCTCTTTAGCTTCGCCTCTTCACCTTCGCCACTAAGTCTCCGCCTTAACGTCTCCAGTCTCTGCCTCGCTGTCTTTCATCTTCGCCTCTTTGTTTTCAGTCTTCGCCTCCTTGTCACTATCCTCAAGCTTGCTGCATGTTCGAGCGGAGAACACAGGAGCATCCCGTTCAGACGGTGTCGCATATAAAACACACAATGTAACCAACACTATTCTTATGGTTGGCACCGCGCTTACTGCCTCTGCAGGGTCATGCACTCGTTGTTAGTACATGCCACATGCATGGTGAGACCTAACTCAAGACCTAACTCAAGACCTCAACCACGCCGCGAGGCCAACAGGACCCTCTCCTTTCACTGTGAAGCTACTGCAACGTGTCCCACTGCGCCTCTTAACAAGATCGTTGTGTTTATAAAAAGGCAAGCTGTCTGTCTCCGAGAAACTTCCCATCACGCGGAAGCGTGAGCGTTCTACCCGAAGTTGCGCGGAACGCACACAATTATCGGCTTCATCATCTACTGCACCATCTTTTAATCCCACCATGGGTCTCACCCAATTTCTTCTCTTCCTTACCTGCGTTTTCTCGAGTGGCGCACTAGTCCCTCCACTCGCTGAGCCCCCCACCACCACCACCGACGGCGTCATGTCTAAAGAGGAAATCGCCGACATCTACGACACCTACTTCAAGCGCGATCCCACGCCTGTAGTCCAAGCTCGAGCGGTCCTCCCAGTCTACACCCCCACAGACCTAAACAGAGAAAAGAACGAATATATGATCGACATCTTTATGGAAGAATCCTGCTCCAGCCCCTCCTACGTCTATAATGCGACTGGAAGCACATGGTACCTCTACAAGCCCAATGGGTCACACGCAGACATCAGCATTCAGAGAGTTTGGAAATTCAGTGGGGAAAGCGGCGAAAGAGTAACAACGTCTTATCTCATGGAAAAGGAATTCAGAATGGAGGGCACGTTGTATATTGAAAAGCTGAATAGCAAGGATCGTTCGATGAACTTTCGGTTTGATTACGTGAATGAGTCGCCCAGCTGTTTTTGGAACGAAAAGGATAGCGACCAGGAATGCGGGAGTTGTACTACGTGGAAGTTTAGTGACAACGGAAAGTTTGGGGACTTCCGGTGTGATGAGAGGAAAGAAAAGAGCAGGGTAAGTTACGTCCAGTGGTCCTCTTTTGGAGTAGAATGCTGATAATTGTTTAGTGGCATGTAGCGGCCTGCCGTTTCTATACCAAAACATAGATAACTCTTGGTCGGGATACGGCGTGTCTCTCAACATGCTAAATCAAAGGCCACCGAGTTAGGGGACTGCGTTGAGTCGTACTATGTATAGTTTCTAGGAAAACATCATGCAATTGTAAGGCAGGGAGAACGAACAATTCAATATCCCCCTATTCATAGTGACTCGGTTCCCTCAACCCCCACCCCCCTCCTCCTCTCTCTTTTTATTAAAAAAAAAGGGCAATGACCTACTAAGGGCCCCGCGCCGCCTCCTGAATCTCGACACATCGGCCTTCCCTCGCCTACCCTTCGTCCCGTCAAGCAAACAGACCAGCCGCCTTTCCAAAAGTCTCCTTTTCCCCGAAGTCCCCTAAAACACGCGTGAGAATCCATCGATCACCGTGAGCAGCTTCAACCCACTCACCAAAGCCGTACCAAACTCTCTAAATGTAGACAGCCACGCCAACCGCGCCAAAAGCTGCCCAAACCCCTAGTTACTCCCCATATACCCATCTCTGACTAGCGAGCGCATCTCGGCGTGACGTCCAAGTATGATATCAAACCCATGACAAAACCGCTGCCGAGCGAAATCCAACGTGAGCACCCGCAGCCAGCAAGGGTGTGTTGATTGGCGATAGCACTCACACGAAGGAAGAATCGCAAGTGTCTTGATTTTCAATGGTCACACTGCGGCTCAGGTAAGGGCAAGTCCTGAGGTATATTTGAATACTGCAGCGGCGAACCATTAGCGCAGATAACAGTTGCAAAGAAAATCGAACGCAGGGACGAATAGAACCAAAATAACGCAACAGGATTACCTAGAATAGCGAAAGGGGGTATCGATAAACCGATGCGGTCGTGAAGTATAATTATCCAACCCCATCTCACCCCACACCATCCAAACCCAGCCACTCTATCCAACACAGCATCACCTCTAATCTCTCGCAGTCGCTCCCTGGGCTCTCTATCCACCACCTCTATCCTCCAAACTCGTCACCCACCATCCCTTCAAACGCCCTTAGCACCCGCACCCGCGCCCGCACCCGCGCCCGCGCCCTCGCCACCCCACCCACTATCCTCTTCATCCTCATCATCATCCACAAACGCCACCCTCCTCTCCGGCTTATGAATCCGCACACACCAAAGGAAATAATCCTCCACTGGCAAAAGATTAAGCAACACGCGATTCCCCGCCCACGCCACCCCACAAACAATCGCGCCCGCCACCGCATCAAGTATAAAATGATTCGCCGTCGCAATAATCGCCAATAGAATGACCATCGGATACGCAATTCCCGTAACCAGGCAAGCAAGACGTCTCAGACTCGGCAGCCGCACGCGAACCGACCGGGTAAGGGAGAGCGTGCGCGACCGGCGGTGTTGCGGCGCCAGCGGAATGGTACAGATAGTGAGGCCGATGAGGAGGGAGTAGCCGAAGTGCAGCGACGGCATGGCGGCGTACTGGTTGCAGAATTTGTTCTGGGTCCAGACGCTGCTTTCGCCTTCGGCGCCGTGTACGGTGTCGATGAAGCCGTAGCTGCGCGCCTCGCGGCCCACGTCGCCTTCGACATCCGGGTCGGAGAGCAGACGCGGGGGCATGCAGGGCCAGAGCGTGAAGACGATGAAGGCGAGGAGGTTGCAGACGGCCATGGTGCGTCTGCGGGCGGCGTAGAGCTTGGGTCCGGCGGGCGAGCCGTCGGCTTCGCCTACGGGTTTGTTCGGGAGTGGGAGGTCGAGGCGGTTGCGGGTCGTGGTGTAGTAGTATAAGAAAACGAGAAAGAGGATTGTTCCTGGGATGTGGATGAAAGAGTAGATGCGGTTCGTCCAGTGCATGAGGAGAGGGTGTTTTAGGAACCAGTGTTGTATGGGAAGCTCCCAGAAGATATGTAGACGCTGCTCAAGGTGGATGACCTGAAGCGCATGATGGCGAGCAACATCAACTGTCGACTCTACTAAGGTAACGGCGGTGAATGCGCGACCGAGTTGGTACACCTTTATACGTAGTTAGTAATGAGTCATGACCAGACACAAGTACGGCAAGCTCACCCAGTATATCAACGCCCAATACCAAGCCTCCACCAGGAATGGAAACTTTCTCAACAGCCTACTCAAAAAGTATCCCTCAAATCTCCTCGAATTCGGGCTTACAACCTCCCTCCTCCATCCAAACAGGCGCAACTCTCTCTTCCTCCATTTGGGTTCCTGCGGCGCAAGAAGGGAAGGTGATGATACGCGGTGGTGGTCATCGAGGAGCGAGGAGCTGGAGCGGGGACTAGAGTGGCCAGACTCGGTGTCTGCAGGGGAGAGCGACCGCGAGCGTGGGCTACGAGAGGAACGGCGACGGTCGAATATGCGATAGCGTGTGTTGCGATTTACCCATGTGCCGCCGAAGAGGAGGGTTACTACGACGAGGGGTTCTATAAATGCTCCGGCGCCCATGGTGGATGGTGGAAGGAGAGCTCCTGCGGGGGGAGCTCGGAGAGATGTATTGTGGTATAGGCGATGCAGGTGGCAAACAAGATCCCCAAGCTTCCGGCGGGGTCGGAACCAGGTCCTCGGCGCTGGTCGTGTGAGAGCGAAGCTATAGTAAGATGGGATGTATAGCTGCTCTATCGGGTCGCATGCGATATCTGTGGCGTAGTTGTGCTGATCTCAAATCAGTCGACTGGAGACTCTTCGAAAGCCACTCCAGAAACGATGTAAGAGCAGGAAAACGGAATGATTAGGAAAAGAGGTAGAAACATGGAAAGACGAAAGAACTCAAGACTATGGCGGCCACGGCGAAGCCGGAACAGCGCAGAAACCGAAAGCCGACCGTCCGGACGAGCAGCGACAAACGCTGTTGAAAGTACGGCAAACCAGTGGCCAGGGATCACAGCTGTCCACCAGCTTCGCACGAGCGCCGGCGGACGTTCTTTGCTTGATTCGGAGTGCTCTTGCTGCAGATTGGTCGACCATCTTGGCTCTGCTGGACCTTCCTTGAGCTTTGCCGCACTACGGGTCTTGATCTGCGTCACCGTGCTACCTTAATCAGACGCACTCGCACCATCTACACCGTCGACCTGTCTCTTCGCATTATCGAGGACCAATGGATGCCGGAGGCTTGATCTGCGTGATGTGACGTGGTGTGTGCAAAAAAGGATTGGAGGCACACGACCACGATAGGGCACAGCGCACCATACGCTAAGCGGCTTAGCTGCCGTAGGATCCGACAGATCCGGGGAGTCGGCCTGCACGACTTCCGTTCCATGGTTGCTTAGAAGGTGTCTCTCATCAGCATTCGAGACCTCGAAAGTAAGCACTTCATTCGTAAATCTGCAAAAGATAAGGGCATGTCCCCAAGCGGCTGCGCTCGGAGATCGGTTCATGGCGGCACTGGGTGTATGACGTCGGCACCGTGCGCTCGATTTTGGTCTTGGCGTGTGCTAACCGGATACGCGATACGCTAAACGAGGCTGCAAACGCATGTGAGCAGATGTCGACTGCCACATCATCACGAGACCCCTAGCCAGGCTGCCAGGCGCCTTCCAGGATGCAGAGGTGGAGCTGATATAATGATGTAATTCAAAGAATGGCTGTGTGTAAGAGACGACCCCGTCCACCTCGCAGTGGTATCCCGGTCTATCGAATCAATAACCAAACGCCTGAAGGGGATTGATATTACAGCGCACGACCACCCACGCTATGCATTAATGCCACCAAAACAATGTGCGCCGTGTGCGCAAGCACGGCCTGAGACACCAAAGGAAAAGGCGCCAGCCGTATGCTCGAGATATTAATCCGGATACCCCGTTTTCCTGGATCCCAAACGCCATGCTGACTTGAACCAAGGAAAGAGTAGGGATAGATGAGGTTGGAGATATAAACAATAAGAAAAAGTAAAAAGGTCAACAATCAAACAAAAATATAGGCTTCGTCCATGGAATGCAAATGACGGTGAGGTGAATGGGCTGGTCCTTCACAATTGAAACATCAGCAGGCTACGCTTGTGAATGGTGCGCTCTCCTGCAAGTCCTGGACGAGACCTTCAACATTGTTCAAGAACTGCGCTAGCATTTCTTGCTTCTGTTCCTGCGTCAGGATATTCGTCTTCGCGACGCCGCCGCCGTCATCGCCGCTGATGGTGCTAGACCGTCGCTCGAAAGCGCCGGCCAGCTTGCTTGTGCTGGGTGCGCTTGCAGACTGCACTGGTGCCTCTGGCATCAGGTAGAAGTATAGGAACTCCAGGAGCTTGACCCTCACATGCTGTACTGTCCCCTCGTCCTTGAATAGGCTGGTGACAGTGAGCAGGCCGTCCCTTCGCTCGAACATGCGTGTATTCTGTGGGGTTGCGAGGAGTGCCGTCACAAGGACAAGAAGCGAGGCAGATTGTATGGCGGGGCAGTTGTACGGATCGAGGAGATCGAGAAGGAGGTCCATGTTGGTTCGGCGGCCGAAGATGACGCGTGAGGGCGGGTGGAGCAAGAGGAGGCCTTGTAGGTTCGAGAGCGAGGAGATGATGAGGAGATCGTTCGAGCCGTCTATCGCATGCTTGTTAGCTGTTTCCCGACATGGCGGTGGTGGTTCACGTACCTTTACTGGCGGTCATGCCCAACAGGCGCTCGAGGCAGTCAACTACCCGTGTCGCAACTGCAGTCCTGTGTTAGCCCAGTCTTCTGCCCATGGCCCATCCAGCGCTCACCATTCCACTCGAAGCCCTCCTGTAACCGGAAGAATTCCCGGAATGCGGGATCCTCTCCCAGCTGCGACAGTTTCTTTGGCGTCGATTGCTTCTGTTCGCCCAAGTTTATCGCTGACGCATTCCGGCGGTGGGCCGGCGTAGATGGCTTCGACTTTCCGTTCGACAAACAGATCTGTGCGAGCAAGCCCTCAATCTGCCGCAGTCCCTTGCGGATCTTGGAGGCGTCCTTGGACGCAATGTTGTCGAAGGCGAGGGAGAGCAGCGCCTCCATCTCGAGACCGGCTGAGACGAGGGTGCGGGTGCGGGTGCGGGTGCGGGTGCAATAGAGAGAGTGCGGTCGGCGGGTAACTGATAGCTACTATGCGGGTGAGATGGCGGCGAGATGAGTCGAGCGCGGCACGTAGTGATGCAGGTCGAAGCAAGGGGAGAGGAGCGCATGCAGCTAGCAACTGGAAAGTGCGGAGAAGGGTAATTTTGGGCTGCAGTGTGGGCCGCGCATGTGGCCGTCGTGCCTTCTGGAACTGGGCTGCGGAATTGCTGTGGAGCACTTGAGAGCGCTGGCAAAATCGATAAACAAGCGCCGTTGCCAGGAGAAACCGCCGTGACCCGCCTCGGGTGGAAGGCGCTAGTGCCCGATTGGGGTCTTGGCGGTGACGCAGGGCATAGACATAGGCACCCCTCGTCTTCAACACCATGCCTCTGACCATCTGGCTTCACCCTATCTCCTTCGCGCTCGCTTCGAAACTCACTCACACTACACTTCCGTGCAGCTGTCCGGTCTTACTGCCTCAACATGTGCCCCCTGCGCCACACACCGTCGAAATGGCTACCCGGTAATGCAGGGCGATGCAGTGCACTTGACAGCGAATAGAGGCAGAATCCGCTCGTATCGCGTCGCAGCAATGCGAGGAGTGCTGGCGAATTGCTGCTCACCGGATCTTGGCGACACGCATCTCGCAACGGCCGCCCTCATCGCAACTGCGATTACGCCTTCAACGCCTCTCTACCTTATCGCAAGGCTGCAACCTAGATCTTTTTGCGTATTGCAGGCATATTGACCAGGCTGAACTAGCACAGAGATTTGTTCATCACTGTGACTTCGTTCAAATTTGCTTTCGCCCGCAGGCTGAGCCGCTCGTACCCAGCCCCAGTGGCTCAGCCCGATTCTTTCACCCCAGTCCATTATCAAGATATTGTCCAACGAAGGCCTTCAGATGTTTTGAGCCGTGGACTGCCATCACTACTCCAGAATCGTTGGTCGAGAGATACCCGCAAGCTAAACCATGCCTCCACACAGATTCTCATCCTGTAATACCATTGCACAACAATGGGACGATCATGGTGGATACTGACGTATACTAGACTTTGCCGCTGGCTTGCTAGGCGGCGTCTTGCGTTTTGCTATCATGGTACCTCTTGGCATGTACGAGTTGCTGGCCCGCAATCATTGGAATGTCGTCAAAGACAATCCAGAACTACAAGGGGGACTGTACAGTGCCGCTATAGCTGCTGGCGAGAAGCTTGCGGCAAGATGGGTACGTTCCTTCTCATACATATTTGCTTTCCTCCCAGCACCCTACATGCCAGAAAGTATGCCGAATACCTTCTGTGGCGACATGCAAAATGCAGCAGAAGGCAAAATATTGTCTCTTCTTTCGTGTTAGACGCGTTTAAATCTACCTTGCACTCCCATTGGCTCTGTCTGTGCGCTGCGAAGTCACTGTACTAATAGTTCACAGGGTCGATTCGGCTTTTATTGGAGCTTCTCCGCCTGGGTACCTGCCGTCTTTTTACCTGCTCCGTTCAACATTGCCTTTGGCATAATGGATGGTGTTGTCGCAGGTTACATTGCATTCGCTACTCACCTGCTGGCTGCGTACAGCCCGACAAGCATCAAATCGTGTCGGGGCACCGGAGCGCACGATTTCCAATTGCCTCCAGGCGCTAATGAAAGCTTCTTTGATGCAGCTGCACGGCTAAACGCCTCGGCGACCGATTCATTCCACATGTGCAAGTCATTTGTACAAGAATGGCAGTATGGTGTTGCTCTTTCGTGAGTTATCCACTGAACCTTTCCACAATACGCCTTGCTCATCCTCTTTCCAAAGCACAATTTACGGCCTTATTTCCTTTCTGAATGTTACCTTCTGCATTTATGCGTGCCTCAACCTCTACCGGGACTCTCAACGCAACAACACGCCACTTTGGAAATCTTTCCTACATTCTACACACACATTCTCTAAAATCGTAGGTTTCGTACTATTTGCCGTCGTATACTATGCGTGGGCTTTGCTCTTTCGCTTCCTACCGGTCTCCATCAAGTCGCGCGTTCGTTTTGCACGACGGTATGGACTCAAAGCTGGTCAAGGCCTGGGAGAGAAGAGCGAGATGCAGATGAAAGCGCTGAAAAAGAAGTTCGACCGAGGAGGAGAGAAGAGAATATACGAAGTGAAGAACAACGGAGAGCCCACGGGTCTTGCAGAGTTCCTGGGAATCTACGACATGTTGATCTCGGTCGTGGAACATCTGCATTACGTAGACGTAGTCAATCTTGGGCTCGTCTCACGAAGCGTTCGTGCCGCCATTCTCCCAAATGACGCTTATGCACAGAGGATGGTTCATTTCAAGATGTACACCTGCCATCGCAAGAGCAAAAAGGAGTGTTGGGTCTGTTTGAACCAAGTCTGCAAAGTGAGTATTCTCGCAAGACACAATCTGTCCTACTCACCAACGCCGGCAGAAATGCGCATTCCCCCGCGCTGTCAAGCAAACAAACCCATGCTTCCACCTGGACGTCTGCCGCCCATATTGCACAAACTGCTACTTTACAGTGGTCCAGCAACGCACCAACATCGACAACACAAACCGCGCCTTAGACCCGCGCAACTGCAAGTGCGCACCGGCAACACCAACGCCAAACATCTTTCAGCGATGGTGGCGCGGCACCACTTACTATACTAGTCGTCAGCAGTTCCTGCCGTCCATCGCGAGGCATATTTGTATTGAATGCAATCGGTTGGATGATAAGCAGTTGCTGGAGAAGAGATTACAGAGAACGAAATGGGAATTGAAAGGTGCCGGGGGACCGCGTAAGAGGAGGGAGAACACGGAGAAGTGTCGGTATTGCGAGGGGGAATTAGGGAATGGGCCAAGGTGGTGGGTGTGCAAGAATTGTACGAAGGAGTGTAGAAGCGTGTTGCATGGGGCGTGGGGGAGCGAAAAGAAGAGCAAGAGCAAAGGCGGAGAGGTGGTGGGCGAACAGGCTGTTTGACCCAAGTGGATGTCCTCGGGATATGCGATCTCTTGCACATCCGCCCACAGAACGCCCGCATCAGTCTGGACTGAATGCTGACTAGCTAGATTTACCTCTTAATGCGGAGCTCGCCTAACTAAATTTTCGACTTTACCTTAGCAAACGTGTCCAACCATTGAGCCTTCGCCCAGGGGCGATCTCTATATCTACTTTTAAAGGCTCCTCGAAAAAATCACATCACACGGACTGGAAAGTCTTGCGAAGAGAGCGGTGGAACTGATATATCGTTAGAAGCTCAAACCCATAGTCTCAAAATCACACATCTAGCCGAGACCAGACCAACCCGTTTGAACATTACCCTCGCCCTTGCGGAGTCCCCATCTTTCAGTAGCCCCAAAAAAAGCACCACCCCATATCCCAAATACGCAACGTACACGCCGAACTGGAAAGCTAGCAGTCAAAGCTGCACTACATCTCATGTTTCTGCGAACAAACAAACTAACAAACCCCCTATGTTAGCGTGGAAGCTCTCCCTTCGTACGAACAAAGCAAGGGAGATGGGGAGGACATACCGTCACCAACGCATAAGTCTCCATGCAGAACATAGTCCCTAAATCCCACCTCTCGTTCTTACACTCGCCACAGGAATATCCTTGATTCCTACCCATAACAGCACGTTAGCAACCATGCATACCCCTCCTTCCCTCACTCCACCATATCACCAACCACAAATCAAACAAAAACAATTCACTCATCCTACATGCACCCCCCATACTGTAAATGCACCACATCCGTCCAATATGGCCCTAAGACCAAGCTCTGCCCCCACGGAAAACCAAAGCTATAAATCTGCGTGCTCCGCGCATAGTGGAAATCCTTAACCGTCTCCGCGCCCTCGCTGACCCAGATCAGCTCACCCGAAGGAAGCCGGATCGAGTTCATGTGCCCCTCGAACTTGTAGTCGAGGTAGTTCTGCCGCGCGTTTGCTCAGACACAGTGCTGGTAGATGGTTAGGCCGAATTTACGGCGGCCGTGCGGGGCATTGCTAGTGGAGGCGGTGAGGGGCGAGTTGGGGACGAAGAGGCACATTGGGATGGGTAGGGGGTTGGTGGTGTTGAATAGAGGGTTGGGGTTGGGGTTGGGGCTGTAAACGGAAATGTCGGTTACGGAGGCATTGGGGATGGGTGGGAAGGGGACTGCTAGAGTGACGGTTGCGAGGACAATCAGGAAAACGAGGCGCTGGAGGCGCGCTATGATGGTCACGTCTTAGTTTGGATGGGTAAACCTAGTACACTGGCTGTGAGCACGAGATTCGGGAGACCTGTCAAGCCGTGAGTGAAAGAAGGGTGAAGAGCTGGGTGGTGGCGAGGGTGCCCAGTATACACCCTAGGTTCGAAGGTAAGAGCATTTGCTTAAGCCACTCGGCTTTTGTATGTGCAAACTTTGGTATCATGAGGGGTGAAGGGGGCGCGTTTGTGTTTGGAGATATGCGGATGTATGTCGTATACGTACTCGCTCGTGTTCGTACGCCATGCGTAGAGAATTGAATTGAATGAGCTTCGCGCGCATTCAGAGTTTCACCTTCCGCTAAACCATGCCACCTATAATAGAGAAAATACGTGTTAACTAATCCATCACATACTCAACGATTCCTGATCTATGACTGGATAACATTTTGCCGGACCAATCCCGTCGAGTTCTCGAAAACCAAGAACATAAAGACGATCATCTTCCTTCTGATCGGGGCGAACGAGTAGTTTGGAGATGAGGGGGGATCGAGGCTGTTCTACGAGTGGCGCTGGTTGCCTGGACGCGCAATGCGTGAAGCTTTCTGGTGTCCAAGGTTTGCCGAAAAGGGAGATTGTTCAGCTCAGGATCTACGAAATGTGAGATGTAAGCGAAGAAGTACAGACTAACTCTCCATATGGATAACATAATAGATATATTATCAGGAGCAGATGCGAGAAAGGTAGGGACCGAACAACCTCGTCGCCGATTGTCATCGCTCGGAGCAACTATCTCAGAAAAAAGACAATCCTCGCAAAAGCCTAGATGAGTTACTCCCATTGATTATACGCGTAATGCGGAGATGTAATCACTTCAATTAGCTCAGAGCATCTCACGCACAAGTCTGGCAACTCGCGCAAAGAACGGGGGATTGGAATTGATGAAGCTCAGCAAGACCAGTCTGAGCTCACCTTGGAACATCGTCCTGCTTAGGTACGCCATGGTCGCCGGGGGCGGGGAAAGAGGAAGTCCACGTGGGACACGGAGATGCGAATAGCGGCTTTGAGCGATATCTCAAGATATGAGGTTTGACACAGATTATTTCTTGACACAAAAAGTTGGCTTAGGCTGGCCCACTCGATATCGCAGCAAAGAACAAAGAGATGGGGATCTAGACCGTATATCTTGTTAGCTCGGCGCGCGCCGCGATGCAAAGAGCGTGTCTACCCACCGACTCTCCC
This sequence comes from Lentithecium fluviatile CBS 122367, assembly GCA_010405425.1. Taxonomy (NCBI): domain Eukaryota; kingdom Fungi; phylum Ascomycota; class Dothideomycetes; order Pleosporales; family Lentitheciaceae; genus Lentithecium; species Lentithecium fluviatile. The sequence goes on from MU005573.1 coordinate 144,159, forward strand.
ATCGACATCGCCGAAATGAACCGCATCCACGAGCTCCTGCGAGCTCAATTCTCCCTATATC
>MU005573.1:144319-184398 GCA_010405425.1 Lentithecium fluviatile CBS 122367
CTCCCATGTTTACCCCCCACCCAAACCAGCAATCTGTCTACCCCCTCACATGACCACACGCCTGCACCCCTGTCTCACCCCCGATGCACCCAGACCCTCTCCTCTTTGTCAGCTCGCCAGCACGTCCCAAAACGCGTTACCCCAGAATCCGAAACGCCACACTCACGCATGCGAAACCCAAACGGTCGGACCCGGATCGTACATGCTCCGACTGATTTGAGAATGCGCGGACGTCCGTATTTGGATTTCTGCAGGGGCTGCGGGTGCCAGATTGGGGAAAGCGAGCGATGGGTTTCGTGCTGGGTTTGCGGGGTTTTGTGGTGACGGCTGGAAGGCTTGGGTTTCGTCAGCTTGGAGTCCCGGGTGACGCTCTCGGTTGCGAGGCGGTGCAGACATGTCTTGGGGAGAATCGCATAGAAGGGAAAGGGGCGCGGTGTTGAAGTTAAACGTGATATTACATAAGATACTTTGAATTCAATTCCATCATTCCATGCGCTCCCTTCCCGCGGTAAATATACACAAGGACCATAGACCTACAGATGCAAGAAAGGATGCCGCAAGCCATTACGATACACACCACAACTACTTGCTCACCACCCATACGACCCTTTTCCGCACTGCGCTCGAAATGCAATCAACGCTGATGGGGTACTTTCGAAAAAAAAAAAAAACGCAGCAACAACTGAAGTTAAGAGAAATTGGCTGATGTGAGAGTGTGCTGGTTCAATCATGACAGGACGGTCGGGTTGCGGCCGCGGTCGAGGATCTCGGAAGGCACTGCGCTCCGTGTGCTGAAGCGGACTTCGGTGCCGGGGTGCTGGCGGAAGATGGGTGCTGTGTCGACCGTGGTGCGCGTATCATGTCGTTCGTGTCTTATGTTCTTGCCTGGGAGACCCTTCGTGGGCTGGGGTGGAGGGGTACCTGGCATCCTGGGTGGCAATGTATTGCTCAAATTGGTTGAGTTTTCGCGCAACGCTTGCACGTTTCGCGGCATAGCAGGAACTTCAGGGATCTGATCAAGGTTGTCTTCCGAGTACACAGTAGAAGTCGACGTGAGGCGAAATTGTTCTTTGAGCTTCTGCTCCTCGAGGCGGTTGGTCTGCTGGTTGACCCATGAGTCGACGGTGCGGAAGCGAGGGACGGAAGATCGTGTCGTCATGTAGCTGTCGCGGCCTATCTGGGTGTTCTCGTCGCGGCCCGGCTCGCGGGGTGTCTGCGGTGCATTCGAGTTTGTCCAGCTGAATCTGCTCGCCATACCGCCCGGGGCTGGTTTCCCAGACATGGATGGCCGGTTGAAAAGAAACTGCTTGAACGTTGGAGGTGGAGGTAGTGGGGACAAGGCTCGCTCTTGCTCTTGGGGAGGGTCGTTGTAGCGGAGTTCAGACGCATCGTCATCGATTGACCGTGTGTTTCGTGTGGAGGCGCTGCGGCGTAGGTTGTTCTGGTCTCCGAGTACTGGTGACGAGGGCGTGTTACTGTCATTACGGCGATGCGAGTTGTTCCGGCGGGGTGGTGGTGGTGGCGATTCTAGGAGGAAACTTCCCTGTTGGGTACGTGGCGACGCGCTTCGTTGTGATCCGACAGTTCGCTGAGAACCTTGTCGGTGGAAGCTAGACACAGTCAGCACAATGGATACTGGACCCGATAAACCAGCAGCCGAGGAAATGGAGATTGCGGGAGATGCATGTCGTGTCCCATTCATGCTATGCGTACATAGCGAAACATGGGACGAGTGCGCGGGAAGCTGAAGCTCAATGCTTCGTCTATTCATATTTTTGGGGACGGAGGTGAAGCATTGAAAAGACGTACCTATCGTTGCGTTCGAGAGCCATCAACGGCCTCTGCGAGGAGAATGATCCTGTTCGAGCCATTGCCGCGGGCGGGGGAGTGATATTTCTTTGAGAGATACGTTCGTTCTTCGCTTCCCAATCGTCCCGGTAGGCCTTTGGAGGCGGCGGTGGTCCACGTCGAGTCACCTGGTTCCTTCCTTGTTTGACCGCTTCAGACAACGTAAGACCTCGTTTTCGCATGGTATAGATAGCCATAATGATCATCACGATGATGATTGTCGCACCTGCCCTGGTTAGCCATAATTCTCTGTAAAACTCGGTGATTCATCTCACCAATCGAACCAGCTGCGATGAGAAGGTGCTGGGTGGTCGGAGAAATTCCTCGGTGTCCGCCTCCATGAGGTGGTGGTGGAGGAGGCGGCGAGATGGCTACCACCACGGTCTCGGTCGGATCCTCGTCAGCAAGGGCTGCTCCTTGGAGTCCCGTAGCTTGTGAAGCAGGGACAGTCATCGTCACCAGAAGCTGCTCGAATCAGCATCCTCTCCATCCATTCTATTCCGAAAATCCTTACCGGTGGTGGCCCCTCGTCCTCATCGTCAGTATCACTCTCGTCCTCGGAGGATGTCGGCGAAGGTGTGGGCGTAAGTTGGAACTGCCGTCGTTGCAGTCGCGGGTGGTCTGCGGTCGTCGGATTGGGGGTGCTCTCGAAATCGTCCACCGCTTCCTTGCCGTCCAGCGTCGTCTCCCGCACCACAACGTATTCCACTCTATCCTCCCTTCGAAGCCTCGGAACCGGCATTGTATACAATGTGATGGGCGGTGGATGGGGTACGCCCCTCTCAAGCTTCCTGCCGCTCAGCGTCCACAAACAACATCTGAAGATCGGCCGGCGGTCGAGATGTTCGAAATCGAAAGAATGGTACAGTCCCAAGCCTGCTAGGACCGCTACGAGGAGGAAAGGGAAGCGGGGTGAGCGAAAGAATGAAGTATTAGCAAAAGCAGCCCGGCTGCGGAACGAAGGACAGAGAGAGAGCAAGTCAGCAGCGGTGCAGCAAAATGCTGGGCGAACGCTTGGAACTACATGGTAGCGCAACAGGATCGAGAGGGCATATGAGGAAGCGCATGAAAGACGCTAGCAGTGAGTCGATTCTGGTCCCATGTCGGTTTGAGGGGAGGGACGACGTGTGGGCACACCTCTCCGCGCGAAGAGGTCAAATTAGCACTGACCACGCCGCACTAATGCCTATGAAGGGGACAATTAGCTGCCTTAGCGAAGGTCAATTGGCCATATGGGGGAAGCGCGGCCTGGAGGGTTTGAAGCGACTCCTGGAAGCTTGTGTTGGAGCTGTCTCAGAGCAGGGTGGTCGTGTTTCAGCGCCCGCTTCCGGCAAGGCTGGCCAGCGCGAGCGACAGATCGGACGCCACAGGGGAACGAGCTGAGACCAGCACCCGTGACCGTTGTTGAGCGTGTCGAAGTGCCGTGAACATGCTGTTCTTGCAGGATATCTCGTTCTCCAACTGGCGCACAAAGAGGACGTACCCTTTGCCTCAGCGACCGAATCTCGGAGGACGAGGGCCACCATCGGAACACACGGATACGAATGGCGACATGACCAATAACGAATGATGAATGACGACGAACAAGCCACACACTCAAAGTGCTGCGCCTGCGATGGCGTACAAGCGCCCCTCAGGACCATTTTCGGAGGTACGCCAACCGAGGCCGAGTCCCAGCGCCGAGCTTTCCCGTGGCGGATTCAATATCTCAGAGACGCACAAGAAGTTTCGCACAAAGCAGTTGAGAACGGAACGATTTGTTTCCTGAACGAGCTGAGGCCGGGAACGCCTGCATCCTGAGGAGATTGTCGCAAAAGCAAAGCTGATGCGAAAGCCAATCAGTCTCGCCCCGCAGCGCAGTGCCGCTGTACCACAAGAGGTAACAGCCTCGCATTCCGGTAAGGAAGCATCAGCGCTGGGAGATATCGGCCTTGCGGCTGTTCGCTGGGCGCAATCGCTACGACTGATGAGGTTTTTGCATCCGGGGAAATGGTAAGTCGTACCTGGGGACGTTTGGGGGCTGAGTCCAGCTCGAATGTTCGTCGAGGTGCTTCGCCACCTAGCGGAATGGTTTGCGTGCAGTCAGCAGATCGGGTTCTCGTTGCCGTAGTGTATAAAGAAGTGGAGTGCCCAGCAGTTCGTGATCACATTCATCAATCCCACTGCAGTCATTCTACCTTCCAGTCACACCTTCCGTCATCGGTACCCCTCTATAACCCCTCTTCCGCGCCTTCCCCAGCCTTCCACCCTACATCACCTACATCGCATCCCCAACAGCACATCTATAATGTCGGGCCCCTACGATCAATACAACCAAGGCTACGGCCAGCAGCAGTATCCCCCGCCAAACCAATACGGCTCTCCAGCGCCTTCACAGGGCTATGGTGCACCACCGGCGCAGGGATATGATCAGGGCTACAACCAACAATACGGCCAACAACCCCAGCAAGGCTCGGTAGACAGCTACTACGGCGAGCAACCACCACAACAGCAATATGGAGGTTACGGACCACCCGCTCAAGGTGGTTTCCAGCACGGACAATCTCCAGCTCCCTATGATTACGGTCAACAACAAGGGTAAATCTACGCGTCCACTCCTCGCCAGAATCCGAGTCCGATGCCAGTGCTATATCAGAATCAGACTCGGAGGGATAGTATAGGCGCTCGTTTCGAAACATTCGCTAACTCGAGCATGCAGACAATATGGACAGCAACAGTACCCGGGCCAAGCCCCCGCCCAGCAGTTCCCGCAACAAGGCGCCTACCCCTCGGAACAGTATCCCCAGGGACAGCAACAGTACGGTGGACAAGGTCAACCAGGCTACGGACCCACCGATCCAAATGCGCAAGCGGGAGGTGATCGTGGCCTGATGGGCGCGCTCGGCGGCGGTGCGGCAGGATACTTCGGCGGCAACAAGATGGGCGGACACGGCATCCTCGGAGCCGTCACTGGAGCCTTCCTGGGACACAAGGCGGAGGATGCGCTCAAGAACAAGAAGCACAAGAACGGCGGCTACCACTGAGCGGCATGGTATTCTCCCATCTCACGAATAATGGCGTTCTGGACTTCTGAGGTCTGTATCGGAATGGTTGCTTGTTTTCAAAGTCATGCATGTTTGAGTCACGGTAGGATAGCCTCATACGAAGGCGATTAACTCGAAATGATAATCACGAATCTCCTGTTTTGGAGACCTCTGTCCCTCTCCCATACCGCAATTTCTCCAAAAAGGACCGTGTGATGTGATCTGCTCGCAAGCACCTGTGCACTCAGCAGTCGCGGCACCGGCAGTTCTTTCTCTTCCTTGGAAGCGAGATGATCATCACAGCGATGTCGAGGCACCGCTTCGCATCGCCGCTTCGACTTACCATGCTACAGTACGATATCCACACCATCTTGGCGGCCCTGCGACAATCCACCGGAGTCCTTAATTAGCATGCCAAACCCGCGAAACGCCATAACGATCGCAAAGTACACGAATCCTAACGATGGCAAATGAGTGTGGCGCTTGATCAGGCTATGATTGCCATATTCCTCGTTCGAGAATCATTCGTGAGTTCGTTGAAACAAGAGTCAAACAGGTCGACAAATTGACGTTAATGTTTCGAGGGTTTGCCTTCATTTCAAGGCAGCGAGATCACTATTGCTTCCTGAGGTTAATTTCCGCTTTTTAGCAAAACTTTGCGCAACACCTTGGCTAGATATGTACAGGATGCTCGGGAGGGGCACCTTCTCTCGTCACGACTCATGCCAGATCAATGCCTGGGGACATCGTGAAAAGCACCAATCAACTCGAAAATCCTCGCCTCGAGGCCTCGGTAACTCAGAACGTATACCAAGAACGCCAAAACTCTCACGAACATAATTCCCAGGTGGTCCAATAACAAAATTTCAATCCACATCCGGACGCCCACGGTCAGGAAAGTTCACGGAGCCTGAAACGGTTCCTGTCTGAAGTGGCGCAGTCGAACGAGGCGCCAGCGACACCCGAGGCTCGCCCCAAAAAGGCCCCAAAATCTCGTGTCCCAGTGCGACACCACACCCACAAGCAATTACGGAGAAACTAACACGAGCAAGAGGTGGAGGCAGAGCAAGCGATTCGATGGGATGACGGCACGATTGGAGGATGATTACGGCTGTTGCAGATGATGGGCAGGAGGTGGAGGTCATTGTTTGACGACCGCCAGGATGACGAAGGCGACGTCGTTCGTTTACGCGTACATCGTTCGTTGTACAACCTCCCTCGATATCTTTGCGGCTGAGAAACAATGTGAACCTATCGTTGTCCGATTCTCGCTCGGAATTAGAACTTGAGCCGACGCGTACCCGCACGTAGGGCTACGCGTCCAGTATCTACTCGTTGGCAATTGATGAATATCGCAAGACCTATGCCATGCATCCAGAGACATTGCAGTATAGAAATGGATGTTAATGTGTGCTAATTCACCGTTTAGGAGAGTCCGTTGGCACCGAGAGGGAGGGGGATTGACAATGCGGAGAGCTGAGCGGACGGACAATGGAAGCTCCACTGGCATCTGGACCAACACACACACGTCAGCGTTTTCAATCTGGTCCGCAGCCTATCGATCTACGGTGAAGACGCATGAAAGAAACAATCCGTCCGCACACTCCAATCGAGCATCCAACCCCGCAATCTAGAGGATCGTTGGACATTATGCGACTGCGCACATATATGCGCCACACATCCATTTGCTTCACGGCACATGGACTTGTCCGAAGCCCCGACGACATGCCTTCTGATTCACCGACCAGGGTTTGACATAGACATTGATAAATGTTGGAGGTTGATTGTTTCATGCTTCTAGCTGATGCCGGCCTGTTGGCTATGCCGATTCCTTTCACGAAGACGGCACGGAAAACACGGTATCTCCACTATGACTTCGCCGCTTGATCCCAACATTCATGCCGTGTCTTTCCTTGGGCGGCACAGTTCATCCTGTGCCAATGAAGGAGATGCCAGCGAAGCCCATCCAATCTCCCAACGCGCCATCCTGAAGCCGGAGGTGAAGTGGCCAGACCCAGGCGCAAGTTCATCTCAGCTCAGCGTTTTCCTGCCTTGCACAAGGAAACCCGCAGGTCAAGTTCCTCTACAATTCGTTAGCTCATCCGGTCTCTCCTTTGCACATAGAAATCCAGTTGACTTACCCTATTCCTTCGATCCTTTCCAGTGTCACACTCCCACTCCTCTCCACCTGTCCACTGTCCAACCTCACACCATGCTCTTCCCTCTTCTACTGTCCGATCCTGGAGAGTCCATTTACGGTCCCCAAACTTGAACTTCAATCCCTCATTCTCACTCAATTGGACGCTCAGTTCCTCCCCATTCGCAAGCTCCGCAACGGTAAAAGTTTTGTCCTCAACCAGCTTTTCATAGCTATTATACTGCTGCCACGGTCTCGTCGTCGCAACATCGACATCCACGCTCCCATCAGCCGCGAACACTGTGTTGATCTGAATATACGTCGTGATAGACGGCGGAAGCAGGTCGGCTGTAGCGTTGCACATTTGGATTTCGTAGGCGCGGAATGTGCACGCATCGCCTGGAATGCGCGCTTCCGTCGAGCTTTGAAGAATGTGAGGTTGCGCCGGTGCTCGCGATGCTGGCGCCGGTGCTGGCGATGCTGATGTTGCCGCGACCAGCGCGGCGACTGCGCATGCGCAGAGAACGAGGGACTGCGGCGACGATGCGGGACCCATCTTTGACCTCCTTGACGACGGAATAGAAAATGTAAGCTAGGAAAATGAGGGCGTAGAAGTCGAGGAGGAAGGACATGTTGGGTGGAGCGGCTCTGCCCGGGGTTTTTCTATTGCTCGGGGAATGACTTGGGATGATCTTGCTATGCTGTGCCGTTATCTACGCGCTGGGTGCGGCGATGGTTGTGGTGGGTTTTAATTTTGTATCTTTTCTATGCTTGCGCGCTGCGGTTTGCGGCGTAGTGTTTCATGCGACCCCCGGAACGGTGGGTGGAGCGACCTGCGCGGCTGGACGATTTGAGAATGTGCGGACCGGCCGGGAGGGTTCTCGAGTTGTGAATATTTGTGAGGGAGGGGAATGGGCAGAGGAGGGGATTTAATGGCGTGCATTTCACATGTGAGGGATGGGGTCGGTTTCGGGGATGCTCCTTGCGTTTCAAAGATGGGACGAGGTGAGATCCAGGGTCCGCGCCAGTCGTACCCCTGTCACGCGCTGTAAGGCAAAGTTCGTGGCGTCGATGGGCGCTTTGAACCTGGGTTGGCGAGATTTCGTGGCTTGCGATATGGTTTGGGCGATATTATGAATTTATGGATGGCTGAGGGTTCACTGCAGCCGTGGCGCATTCATTCGCGACGCGAAAAGGCGCTCTCTGGAGCAAGACGAGCAATGGATGATTTCGCATTGTTGGCAGAACATTCTGAGGAAGGCCGTGGGTTATTGAATTGCAAAAAATTGAATGCCTTGCACTCCTCGATACCGCTTGGAGGGAGGGCTATTGTTGAGATGTACGTACGGTAACAAGCTCGTATAGTCTATATGACGAGGTCGAGCGCAATACGACTCGGATTTATACATGCAATACTATCCGTAGCAGCTGATTGGACTGCACGCACAAAGTTTGAACCCACCAGCTTTCATCTACGGCACCTTCTTCGGTTTCGCGACGATAATGCAGTCATCGCATTCCTCGGAATACTTCCAGATTTTCACAACCTCTAGCCCTGCCCTATCCAAAAGTACATACCATTGGTTCTCCGACCTCTCCAGAGCCGACAGTGTCGCCATCATCGTCATGTCGAACTGTATCGCACGCCAAGGTGCCCCCTTCTCCAGAAACACCATGTCGTCGATGAGAATCACCGAATCCTCTGACATGGCAGAGATCTCATTCTTTGAGGATCGCAATAGCCTGTTCATCTAGCCAATCGTGAATAATCATTCGCAGGTAATATGCGCGGGCGCCTAGAATCATGTTAGTTTGCGATTCTATAACATGTCTGCCATTTCACGTACCCTTGACAGGCTGAGGCATGAAGAAGTCGTAGATCTGGGGTTCAATATCATGACTCGGCTGCACCATTTCGATAACCTGCGACGTGTCTTGAATAATGATGCGGTCGGGGAGGTCCGGGAAGCGTTCACGCAGGCCGATGCTCTGGTGACCAACACTCCCAACGTCAACAAAGATCACAGTGACTTTGTCGGTGTTCTGTGCTACAACCTGATCGAATGGAAGCTGTCGAGCCACGTCGGGAGTCCGGCTCTGTACAGTTGCAACCACTGCATAAAGAGTCCAAAATGTCCAGGATTACTCTGCATCCATACGAAGGGGTGGTCCTTTGAATTGTAACCCTCTTGCCATGGGAAGTCTACCGGATTGGTGGGGTTCTGGAAATTGTGGCTCTTGAGGTAGCGAGGCACCGCTTCGAATGGCTTCTGCATCACAGTGGTACTGTTGATGACATAAGCGAGGTCACCGACTTTAGTAATACCGCTCTTACAAGTACTCAATTTCCATGCCACTTGGGCCAGCAAGCGCTTTGGTCACATTGTTGGCGACATATGCATCGTCCTGAGGCTGAGCCAGCATTCGAAATGACTGGTAGTAACGTAAGACATGCTCTGCAATTCCGAGCGTCAGCGGTCAACGTTTCGAATGAAGTTCTTTCGAGAGCCGACATACTGAGCGAGGTTCAACGGACTTTTGCTTTCCGCTAAATCAGTCCAAAGCATGCTATCGTAACCGACTCTGGCCATGTACAGTTGCAAGGCCTGCATGCGTTAGCTAATGATCTATTATTACTCCCTCATGGGGAAACGTACAGAGTAGCCAATACGATGCACCGTATCGCTATGGATCTCCATCGCATTGCTCAAGTTCTTCGACGCCTCACGTAACTTGATGCGAATAGAGTCATCGATTTCTTGGGGTGGGGGGGGGGGGGGGGGGGGGTGAATTTCTCCAGTTTGGCGATAAGGGCCTTTATCTCTTCAACTTGCGACATGTTTTAAGGCAAATTCTCCACGATAAGGTCAACCGATCGAGCTGCAATGGAAGTCAACAATGTTCCTAGTCGTAAGCTTATACACCGTCGAAATTGTTTTGCTAGGGTCAAAATGCATCGGTTTGTTTTCTGGAACGTCAATGCGGATCCAGTTCTTGTGGAACCGCGCCGCAATCAGCACAACTAGGTGACAGCGTCACGCATACGCATCAATGAATTACACGTTAAGCGCTGACCATATGGAGCGGGATTGCGGCATATGCGGTCTACCAACCTGGGCACCTCTTTATTGATTGATTCCCATTGTGTTGACGCCTATCATCAGCGAAACTGTGTTAGTTTGTGAGCACCGATACGCGGAGATACGATGTGGCTGTTTTGATCGTTTTAGAGAAGTTAGGCGAGGTCGTGAACGTGGAGAGATTACGCATTAATCTCTCTATCCATCCTGGCCATATATATGTACTCCGGACTCCAGTACCAACTCCATCGCTGAAAGCCCAAACGCCGTATATTGTCTTGTGTATCCTCTTAAGTCCCATGAGTCTTGTGCGATTATGCGATATGCATCTTCTTGTAACCCCTTCCACAAAGCACTTCCCTCTCTTGCTCCCATTGAACGCACTCCTCACTGCATTCATCCTCACATTCGCAAGTCTTCTCCAAGGGCTTCATCATCAAATCTTCCAACCACCTGGCCAACTTCGGATCTACGCTGCCACCAACCCTCGCAACCTGTACACCCCTGACGCCAGTGAACAGCTTCAATACGGCGTAGTCGCAAGCCTCGAACTGCGCTTGCCATACCCGAATCTCAAGGTACTCCGCACCCGAGAACGCCGCTGTCGCTTGCTCAAAGGCGAAGCGGGGGTCGGTGTCCAGTCGCAGGCAGAGTTGCCACCGGGTTATCATGGTTGTGAGTGGGGCATACAGAACGGGCTTGCTGGATGAGCACAGATGCGGCAAGGACGTAAGCAGAGTTGGATGTGCGTGAAACGTATGTGGCGTGTACAGCATCTGAGTCGCTTCTTCGTGTATTCTTCGGCAGGTGGATAGGATGGCCGGGTGAAGTGAAGTCTTTGTGGATGTCTTGTTGAAGCGGCGGACGCTGAGGTCCATATCACTTTTGGTCAACTCTTTCAGGCTCGTTGCATCGGGGCAGAGCAGCTCCTTGTAGATGAGATTTCTCAGCTCGGCTGGGAATCGGAAGAAGAGTGATTTGTCTTGCGGGCTGGTGGTGCCGTTGAGATTTCGGGACATGGTGAGAGTTCGGCGCCGAGTCTGAAGAGGACTGTTCTGGGTGGGTTGATTGGTGTGTGTTGGCTGATGGACGTTGAGCGCTGGGCGTGTATCCGCGAAGCCACTTGATCCTTCGTGACCCACTGAGGGCAAATGGAAGTAGGTTGCGTAGGTCGCCATATTGTGTTCAGTCTCCGCGTTGTGTGGTGATGTATGAGGGGTAAGATGATGAAGGAAAGAAGGATAAATAAAAGCAAGAACAGGCGTTCCCTTCTATGACGAATGCGGAAGTGTAGCTGAACCGGAATCTATTCCGACGATAAATCGTCCTTATTTCTCGGAGTTGGGGGTGTGTTGATGAACGTAGACGAAGTTGAATGATGATGAAATCTCACTCGGAGGACTCCGCAGGTATTTATACAAAGACGGGATTTAACAGGACGTCGACAGGATTGTTGAATGCGGCGACTAGTCCGAGATAACGCCTTAAGTCACGCATGAGGCTCAGCATCGGGTCCGTGCGCTCGATAAGATAAGAAATTCGATGAATGTCGCGCCACACGACGACCGCTCACACCACAACTTCGTCACTTCAGCTGAACGCCTTATGATTCATCTTTCAGGGAAAAAAGCACAGAATGCCCGGTGACGGTGATAGGGCTCTCTAGATCCAACAGCGAAGACAGATATGCAGAACCGACGATTCGTCTTCAATTGCATACTCATCGAAGTCCCAAATACAGCACAATTGGACTGTTTATCTTCATCGACAACGCGTCTCGCAATGGAAGACTCATCGCGCACAACATGATAATTTTCGAAATTTTCCTGTACAAGGTCAAGGACATGGGTATCGGGGATCGGAATCCCACGCGCCTAACGACGCCTCTCCCGCCACCAGCAGACCCACGCTGCAACCATTGAAACCCCCATTCGAAGGAACAGGAAGACAAGAATAAACATAGCGTCGTGGTGTGATGGAGCCCACTTTCCATTTCCCGGTCTTCACCGCAACTTGGTGTTACATCAGCAGCAGGGCAGTCCAAGCTTCCGAGAACTTCCGACCTCCTCACAGCGAAGGGCTTTACGAAGGACGAGTCCAATTCTGTGACTTCAATCGGTCCTTTGGGTGAGTCCGAATGTTTCCGACGCGGTTACTGAATGGATGAAACTTTCCAGGGGCGATTGCGACGCTTTCAGCCTCACCGACTATCCTCCGTAGCGAGCACCGAACTCCATCCGAGGCGAAATGGCACTGAATTTGCGCAAAGCAAGTGACTCAATAGAGCCGAGAATCGTGCAAGGTCTAGACTCGCGCGATGATGTGTCTATTTGCACCGGGCAGAAGGAAGACTTGATGGAGAATGCACAGCATAATCGATACGCGATTTGCGCTTGGATTTCTATCCCGAATCGCGGGCTCCGAGCCGATTGCTGTTTTGGACGGAGGTCCTGACGATGCCGTACTTACGGTATCACAACTCATCGCCTGTCCCGAGGCGCTCGTAGTACACCGCTCCTGCGGAACCACGGGCTCTGGGCCAATTGCGCACTCGAACAAGTGTCCTGACACGGTTCTGTACTTGTGGGATTCAACAACTCATCACCTGTCTCGAGTTGGTCGCAGGACATCGGCCACCCGTCCATGACGCGCTCTGTGGGTCGAGATAGGCGAATCCATGGCGCGTCCGTGTCCTATCAAACAATCGTCGAAGCTACTATGAATTTGCTTAACACGAATAGGCCTGACGAAGCCGCCACGAAGTAGAACCAACAACCCACCGCCAGTCTCGACTCGGTGGCAGTAGACTACACCGCTCATCTGTCCTGATATGCGCTGTGGTCAACCCGGATGATCCCACGGCGTCTCCAGAGCTTCCAGATATCTCTCTCCTATCAAACGATTGTCGAAGCAACCGCGAAACTACGCGACAGGAACAGGCCCCACTTGATCTAATGCGACATGGCGAGAGCAAGAGAAGAAGTCTCGTAGCTCGAGCGAGACATCCCACAGACCAACAAACGAATTGACAGCTCCTCCACATCTGGTGGTCAAGGTTGACGCACCCGCAACAAGAACTGTCTTCGATACCGCCAGGATGCAGATGCTCCTCATCTACCGTCGACAGTCCCTGCCTTTAGCAACACACGTCAATACCTATGAAAATATTTTGGACTCACTGTGGGGTTTCGCGACAAAAACATTTGATGCGATACACATTGACTGCTGAAGGGTATAGCAGGAATATACATTCAAAAAGGGGTATTGTGCAGAACAAGTCCTCCTTTACTCCCTCCCATTGCTGGGACATACCATCCGTAAATGCTACTTTCCTGCAGTATCCAAAACGTCCCAAACCGTTAGACCCGGCCTCTCTTAGCCATACCGACTATCCATCCGGCCAGTCTCACCCTTCTCCTACCCCCTAACCCTCCCGGTCCATCCCCATCACAACACCCCCGCAACCCCAATACCAACCCCCACCGCAGCAACAGCCACCTTCCTCCACCCCTCCGCCCCTATCGTCGGCGCCCCCGCAACAACAACCGTCCGCGTAATTCCAACCTGCCCCTTCACCGTCCCCATCCCTATCTCGCCTTTGCCCGGAGCAGGCGCCTGCGTTATCCCCGCCGACCCCTTAAACGTGATGGTCCTCGGTACCCACGTCTGGCTCGTCCCGCCGATCCACGTCTCAACCCACTGCACGGTTACGGATGGGACTGCGCCAGGCCCCGCTGCGGGATTTGCTGGGTCGGGGACGGGGGCGGCGGGGTCTGCGGGGGCAACTGCGGGTGGGATGGTGGGAGCAACTGGTGCGGGCGCGACCGGATTTGCTGGGACGGCTGGGTCGACGGGCGCGATGGGGTTCGCTGGTACGGCTGGATTCGCGGGAGCGACAGGTTGCGCTGGGTCGGCTGCGGGATTGAGCGCTGGGTTGCCAGGAGCAGCTGGAGCGGCGGGGTTGGCGTTTGGAGCAGCCTCGTTTGCATTGTCCACTACTGGCTTCTCGAGTGTAGCCGGTGCGGGTACGACGGGCGGCACATCGCGCAGACTGCGTGATTGTTATCGGTCTGATGTCCTTACTCCATCGAAGTGGGACTTGGGGTGGATCTTACTCCAGGTTCTGCAGCACCGCAAGGCCAGGCGATTGCTTGGGTGCGGGAGCATATTGGTATAGTGTCGAGCCGAGTGTTGCAGTTGGTAGGGTGCTGCAGGAAGATGTAAAGCGTAGAAGATCGGCTAGTTGTATGGCGGCGCTGAGCGTGGTGTATGCGAGGATGACTGTTGCGAGGGCTGTTGAGCGCATGGTGGCTAGGCTGTAATCCGAAGTCTCGGTGTGGTATGTTTGCGATTGACTGCTGTTGCTGATATCTGCGGACCGGTTCGTTGACAGCAAATTCGGGCGTCTCGATACCGGCAGGACTATGCTTCAAGTTTGAGCGATCTTGAAGTGCTGACTCGCTGAATGAGCGTCGTTTCGAGGCCGTCAAAGCTGCTCGTAATGGATGCACCGCAAACACGATGCTGAATATCCTCCCTGCGCGCTCGCCGCTGGGTAACCTGTCTCGCTCGGCCCCCGATCCGATATCGTACGAAGATATTCAGTGCTCGGGAAAGAAACTGCTCGCCCCAAAAAGCCAAAACACAACGAGGTCCAAAAGAGCGTACGGTAAAACGTGCTGGGGTAAACGAGTGTGGTGTATGTGGTGTCTCAAACAACCAACATGCAAACGAAAGATATGGACGGGCGGTGGCGCCATTACAGAGGGGAAATGGGTAGGAGGGAGTTGCCAACATCTGAGGAATGTGGAAGGTGTGTATGGTATAAGGAAGGGAGGAATGTAGTCATCGTATGGTCTTACCTTCTACCATCATTACGGGTAAAGTGAGAGATGAAGAGCGATTCTCTCCTGTCTCTTGCCTCATCGCATTTGATGTTGCCTACGCGGCACACATTGAGCACGTGAGAGAGGAATGGATTTACCCAAGGACTCGCCCTTCCCCGCGACATTGTGCAACCATACAATCTTGACCGCGATGCAACTCCCAACACGTAACCAAAGCATCCACACTCCCCTGAGCAGAAATGACGGTCTCTTGTCCTGTTCTTCTAACGTATCATGCAGTCACAGGCGCGTCCCACCTTCCACAACATCTTCACCTCAAATGCCCTCTCCCCTAACCACCAAAACATGTGCATCCTGCACGCGAAATGCACACGCGTCCGCCACCTACCCGCCTTCTGTCAAACACGATGCCTCATGCATCGGCGCGTTGTTGACATCGCGACTTCCAGTATCGCGACCCAGAAATGGGAAGGAAGGATCCCCACCCACGGAGGAGAGGGAAATGTCAACACGTGCCAAAGAATCCGTGCCCTTCAAAAAAGACAACATACATGCTTTCCGCCTACTCACAAAAAACGTCCGTTCCCTGTAGTGTCCCACAACCATCGGCATTTATTCGCCAGCCAATCAGATGCTGCTCGCATACATGCACCGTTCTCTTCCGTTCAACACCACCTCTTTCCCGGTACTGGTATCCATCGAACACGCACCTCCCCCTCTACCTCCTTTTCAAGCAGGATAAAAGGGAACAGCAAAAGGAGGGTACTTTATGGTGGTGCGTAAACGAACAAGCTAAAATCATGATCGAAATTTCCATAGTTCTTGTGTGTGCTCGGCGCGCACAGAAAGGCGCAGCTGAGCAGCCCCAAAAAGTGACGAAACCATCGATAGCTTCCCCAGCGGGTCTCTCAAGGATTCGATCGCTCACATCTTATCCCTCAACCTGTTAAACAGAGTCTCTGCAAAATCCGCTACTTTAGCGTATTGTTCGCGCAGAGATGCAACGACCTACCACGTCCCAAAGACAGCCTAGTATTTCGCTATTTTAGTTCGTGTAGCCGGAGTCCTGTTTGTAGAGCAAGAAAGCTATTAGCGATTGGTTGTTGGCTATTAATACTTGAAAATTACTTTTTTAGTTTGGATTCAATGGCTGAGCTTCTTGTGGGATTAAGCATACAACAGTATCTTTCAACGAAGCAGACGAGCTCTTCCCAGCCAAGAAGCCGCTGCGTTCCCAAGAGATCCATCCCATGGTATCGATAATAAGCCCTCTGTACGTACCCAAGACGTCAAGACACCAAACCTCCAGGGCAAGGAAAAAGCAAGCCCAATACACGGGCCTTTGGAAAGAGCACCAAGAATCGAACGAGCAACTATCACCTCCTGAAGCGCGATCAAGAATTCGGTTCTCCCAATCACGGGAGAAGATCCTGGAACCCAAGAAAAGAAACGAAACGAACAAAAGAAGAAAGTAGTGTCGGCGCAACTCTCGGCGCGAAAGGCGAAAAGAAAGTCCGGCATAAAGTCGGTAGTCTGATGAGTGTTGTCGCCCAACAACAATGACGTACAGTGAAGAACCCCAACACCCAGACTCCGATTCGATGCGAGATGCCCCATGCCGAGGGGTAAAAAGGAAAACGATGCATGTCGTATGCAGCCAGAGACGCGCGTGTGGCCGCAAATTATGATGTAGCTCAAGCCCTAGTCGTAGGAAGGAAGGAGTCCAATCGTCAGGCTCACAGTAATGTCCCACTCAAAATGCTGCTCGCTATTGCGATCCACACCGCAGCCGCAGCAGTCAGCCCAGGAGCACCACTCGTCACGCGGAAAGTCGTTTGCCCCGGCGTCTTCTCCCCACCATCCTGCGAGAAGAAGTACGTCTGCGAATCAGCACCATCCGGCGCCTTCGTCTGCTCCGGGATCTGACAGACCTTGCTGGCATCGAAGGCCGCACACTGGTTCTCATGCACCGCGTTCCTACTCGTATCTGAGGAATTAAAGTACGCCTTCACATAGCTAACCGTCATCGCGGTATCCACTTCCGGCGGACCCGCAGACCACAGCGGATCGCCGTTGCTCCAGTGGTTCATGAAGAGGCGGCCGGGAGACGTGGGCAGGTTGTGTGTCATTTGGTAGACGAACTGGCCGTCGACGGAGAAGGCGACGCGGTCGGGCGTCCAGTCGAAGCGGTACTCGTGGAACTTTTCGTCGGGGCGGAAGGACAGGGGTTGGATGTGGTAGTTGGGCGTGTTGGAGGCGTCGTAGCCGGCGCGGACGGATTCGGAGGATTGGAGAACTAGGTTGACGACGCCGCTGGTGGCGGTGAATTGTTTGGAGAGGAACTCCATGTCGATTTCCTGCGAGTTGTTCCAGAACTGGGTGGGATTAGCGGAGTACGGTGTTTTGGAGTGGATGGGGGGGACGTCGGGGTTTGTACGTACCCAGAAGAAGGCGCCGCAAGTTCCGTTCTGAGCCGACAACTTCATGCCCACGCGGAAGCTGCCATAAAGTGCATCGTGCCGCACACTCGCCAACTCGGCGCCATTAACGAAGCCGTGCGAATGATTTCCTCTGACCCATAACCTCAGTCCCGCATCGCCACCTTTTTCGCCCTCGCCCGTCCACGCGCTCGCGTCTTTCAACGGATTCAACTCCGCGTTCCCAACATCAAACTCCTTTCCGTACGGCCCTCTCGCCTCCTTAGCCGAGATATTGTACTCCTGCGGCGCCCATCCAAACTCTGTGAGATTGTCGCCTGCCGTATGCAAGAAGTCGTTCTCCATCAAGTCTGTAAAAACCGCGTATGACGCATCGCTTGTCTGATTAACTGAATACCCGCATTCGCACGCTGCACCGGCTATAGCACCGATCCAAGTCAGCGCAAAGGATCATTAGAGAAGGATGGGATGCGCGAGAACCCGGTGACGGCGCGATACAGGGAGCTTACCTAGGCGAGACATGGCCAATATGAGCCAGGGCATTACACCCAGAGCCTCGCGTACTCTCGACATGTTGTACATTATGCTCCTTCGCAAACAATCCAAAAAGAGCCAAAAAACGGCGTCAAACGAGCGACAAGAAGGGGTGGGAAAACGACAGGTGATAGACAAGGAAAGACAGCGCCTCAAGTTCCAGGGCACGGAGGCTAGGAGACACTTGCTTGTGGGGTATATTGCTCGCGAAGAAGGGAGCCCCAGGCGGGAACAAGCAATGGTCAAGGAACCGCTCAACCAGTCACGCTTGGACCTGGCCTTCTCAACGGTTGGCACTACCGACTATCAGGTGCCAGCCAGAAGAGGCGCAGAAGCTGGGTATTGCGGGAGACGAAATCGGCACGGTATTGCAAACGCCGGAGGACTCGCCGAAATAACGTCGTGTTGGGTACCGAGAAAAGGTTTTTGAATGGAGCGTGGCGGTTTAGACCGACGCCGTCGCTGGCAAAGCTCACCTGTCAAAACGGAGAACGCGGGCAGCCACGACTCCCGCGATATCTTGGGATGGCGGCGGCCCCCCTTCGCGCCTCCTCCCCTCTGATAAGAACGATAATGGATGCATCTCTCATTCCTCGTCCGCATTTCGGATGCGAGCTGCAGGCGTTGCACGACCATTTTCCTGGATGCTGGTGGGAGCGAGGGAGAGCGTTATGCGGTGACACCTTGTACACCTTGGTACACCGTGGTAGCAAGGGGTTCCTTGTGTGTCAAGAAACGCTGTTTGCTCCTGGCTTGCCCTAAGAGCCAAGGGCTATTGATCACGAGAGCGGCGCTTTTCGTGACGACTGGGAGGGAGTAATGGGTCAGTGAGGAAGATGGAGAGGTTTCACGACGTCCACAATTTCTCGCTTAAGTGGCAGGGTGTCGCGGGAGGATTCAACGCCATTGGAGATCTCCAGATCTTTCTCGACCACGAAGAGGTAGACACGCGAGCACATTGCGATGCTTCCTACCCTTCGCACGAATGCTCGCATCTCCCGTCATCAAAAACGATCCATCAGAAGCAGCAGCAAGAGCAAAATCCAGAAGCACCCACGGTCCATAACATCACGCCACGCGAAAAAATAAACCCTCTCAACCCCCTTCATCTCTGGAGTTCTTCCCCAATCCGTCCTCGCTCCTCCACGCCCAAGCCCCCGCGTAGCGGCGCGGCGCTATCAAGCATCGTACCCAGAGACTTAGGCCCGACTCCAAGCCCTCGCCGCAACCACCTCATCAATGATATAAACTTAAACTGACTAGTCGCAATGAAAAATCACGAATAGGGAGGCCGCCCTCGCCGAAAACTTCCCTCAACTAGTCCACCAAGCTCTCTAGCATTTAGAATTCCGCGCACTGCACATACACAACTAATGATGGAATGATACCATTGGCAGTATGCTTAGCGGCAACAGCCTCGCTCTCAAGCCCATCCTCACCCACCGTCCTCCCCCTCCCACCGCCCCCTCAGGCAATGATGCTACTGGCAGTTTAGTAGGCATAAAGGCTCCCAAAACATTGAAAAGGCGACTTCCATGAAGCCAGGATGCCGTGGTGATCTCCCAACGACCCCAGCTTGCCAAAAACATCGGCGACCCGCAACCTCGTATTCAACAAGTCACCAAGACCACTTACACGTTCGCAACGACTCATAGAAACAATCTATTACCCTATAACAACCCTATATTCAACCAACCAAGCAGCGACACCGAATGAGGGTGGGCTTATATTCAACGGCCGAGGTGCAAGCAATATCGGCAAGAAAAGTAAATCGGCAAGGAGTAAAATATGGGGATGAAGATGCAACCCTCATGAAAGCAGAAAGCGCCTTCATCAAGTCATCCCCAAGAATATATAGGGTGAATAGATAGGATAAGGGTACCAAATAAGTGTCCATAAATCCGGGGTGTGGTCGTAGCTACGTAGAGAAAAAATGCCTCATAAATGCACGCCCGCTGTCCGAATATAAAAAGGGGGATTCTTTGTCGCTCACATCATAACCAGAATCGGGCCATAGCCAAAACGCCGGGGTAAATCAGATCGCATCTACAACGATGGGATATAATAGTAGTATGGTCTCGAAACAGATTGTTCGCTTGGTCGCTCGCTCGTCCGTCCGTCCGTACGTCCGGGGGGTATCAAATCACAAGAATCCGGACTCGGATAGCAGCCTGTAGAAAATGATTAGGTACTCTCTTCTCTAATTACCTGTTCGGTTCGAGTAGAGTACCCACCTTGCAATCTTTTCGTCTTCGCGCTCTCGTGGCTCGACTTGCAAGCTCAAGTCGTACATCTCGTGCACGTCGCCCGCCGACTGCATGTTCGTCAAGATGTAGTCTTGTAGCTCGGGCACGGGCTGCAGCGGGTACGGCACGTTCTGGTACTGCTGGATGTCGCGGATCACCTCGGCCGTCTTTGCGCGCTTGCCGAAGTTGATAAGGTTGGTTTTCTTGATCAAAGAGGGGATTCCGTCTTCGATGAAGGTCAGATCGGTCAGGTAAACACCTTTGTGCGTTAGCTGAATTACAACGATGCTTGGGATAGAAGTTACCGAAAAAGGGAATGCACGGCGGGTTCGCCTTGTGCAACGTTTCTCGGTAGTCTGCAAAGTTCTTGGTGCTACCCATGAGCTTGCGCATGCTCTCAAGAATGGCCATGTTCCGCGCATTCACCGATTGCCAAGTCCGGTTCAAACGGTGGATAGGTGCGGTGCCAAGAGCAGAGATGATGGAGGTTAGCGTGGAGAAGTTGTTCAGCAGACGGCATTTCTGATGTCTATTAGTCTGTGGAATGGGCGCAGCATGCCGATATACTCACATCCGCCACGTTGACAAAGTGCTTGATGACAATGACTCTCCGCTTGACGTCCTGCTGCGTGAGGATCATCTGCGCGACCCAGTTTGTCAACTGATTCGAGTGCAGAATGAGCGCCTTCACATTGGGCGCCGCGTCTGGCTCGCCAGGCGCGAGTTTCTTGTTCCACGTCTTGTTGAGACATTCGGTGGGTCGTATCTTGCCGTAGAGTCTTGACTCGATGATGGTAAGCTGGCGCGCGAATTCTGTAGGATCAATATCGAGGAACTTCAGCTTCTTCATGTGCTTGGGCAGGATCGGTTGCGGTGTTTGCGAGGTCAGTGTAAGAACCATTCGCTTCGTTGGCATATCCGGACCACGAGATCGCTGCTCGACTGATGTCATCAGAGGAGCTGCGCCGGGAGTGCTGGTCGTTGCGACATGGTCTTTGGCAAAGTTGTACACCCTCTGAATCAATATCCTGGCCTCCTCGTCGTTGCCCTCCATCCAGTAGTTATCAAACCAGCTCTTCAGAATGTTGACAACACGGAAGCGGATTGGTTTCTGCTTTCGGTCGACCCACACCTGATAATCTTCCTTGGCGAGACCCGGTGGAGGCTGTATGCTCCATCTCTTTACTAGCATCTCGAAGAGCTCCGAAGCGGTGGTAAACGATCGGTATGTGAGGAGGAAGGTGTTGTTGAATGCTGGGTCGAGCCGATCGTGTCGAGTAAGCTGCTCAACCAGTCCCTGGAGTGTCCCTCCACGAAGCTGTGGAGGGCTCGTCTTGCTGTCGTAGGAGATTTCCCCCTCATGGTCGAGCCGGAGAAAGTCTGGAATTTCCTCAGCGGTGGTCTGTTGATGGACAGGAACGACCTCTCCAAAGAAATCTGTGAGGTTTTTGGTACGATTGGCACTTCTGATGGGCTCAACCTTCTCCTCAAGCGACGTACCCTCGCTATATGTATGTGCCTGGGGGACGTCTTTCAGCAATGGCCTGACACCTCCCGACGGACCCCTGTTGTGCGAGTTGGGAACTTCGGTATCGGTGTTTCTTCGAGGGTCATTCCGTGGAGCAATGTCCGCCAGAGGTACCGCTTCCGAAAGATGCTGAAGAAGTCCGTATTGCTGCACGATGCTCGTCTCCAAGTCTCGTGATACAGTCCGACAAGCGTTGATCCGATCTTCTAGCGAGTCTCCGCGTAATTCCGCCCATTCGTCTGCTAGAGGGGCGGCGACGCTTTGACAGCATATGACCAATTCTGATACTAAGTCATACACTCTCTGCTTCTGGGTGCTGAATTCGCCCAGCTGTTGTCCTTGGACGGTGGAGCTGAGTGCAGACAGATTGATGGACTCGACCGTGGAGATCCAGGGACGGCAGACATCGAGCACCTTCCCGCCGGCGTTGCAGACACTGTCGCCAATGATCTGATGACGATGCGGAGTGATGATCTTGTCACGAACGATTAGCTGTTCGTCAAGCCTTCGAATACTCGATACGATGAGTCGCTTCAAGTCTTCGAGCCGTTCCAAAACACGAGAGTCTAGTTTTACCGTAGGCTCGACCATGGGCTCATAGTCATCCTGGTCGATAAAAGACATTGACGTTGCAGAATCGCGCACATCTACGCCGTTGTTGTGCCAGTTGCCGCCCACATTGCTGCCGACCACAAATCCAGGCACAAGACGGGGAATATCTTCGCCGCGCTGCTGCCGAGCGATTTCTACAAAGCCATAGACACCGTTGAGCACGCCGTCGGCTTCCTTGAGACACTTTGAATACGAGTCTGGTGGCGGAAAGTCTGAGGCGGCAATGTGGGAAGAGAGGACCAGCTTGGAGAACCGCGACATGGTTTCCCGGAAGTGTGGATAGAGGGCCTTGTTGGTGGAGATGATGGAGGGGTTGCCAGAGTGGTTGTCGGTCGTCCCCGAACCGGCAGCGAGGAGCAGCCGCAGATGGTCCGAGATATCTTCCGCCCTCTTCACGAACTCAGACCGGTCGCTGTTGCTGATGGCCTGGCGGTAGCGCTCGACAGCCCGGCGCATGTCTTCCACCATGCGGTTCCACGTAAGCGGCACTGGGTTGACATCGTCGTAGAACCTGCGCGACATTGCGGGGTTGAGGGGCGAGACACCCGCGGGGTTGTTAGCAAAGGACGTGGTAGAAGTGCCGAGAGCGGGGGTGTTGGCGGCCGAAAAGCTCGTACCGTTCACATCGCTGCCCCTGGCAAACGACGAAGCAGCGTTGATCGAATCCATAGAAGTGGCCGGCGAAACGCCGTCAGACAATCGCTTTCTCCCGGACTGGAGGGGATGTGAGCAGTGTGCGATGAAGGGGGTGGCGTCCGTGCTTACCAAAGAGCTGTGGGAGCCCGTCATGCCTGGACCCTCGAAGTCCGACGTCGAGTTTTCGTCGTCTGTGTCCTCCACATTGTAGCCCGAGGCCAGCAGCTCAGGCGGTGGGCGTGTCGACTCGGGTATGAAGACATTGACGCGGTCTCGCGGGCCGTTCTCAGTGGCGGAGGGTGTCTCGAGGGGCAACTCCATGGTGCTGACGCCAGTCAGGGTGTTGAAGTAGAACAGGCGGCCGTCCGGCGTGGCCTGGGGGATCCAGAAGGCAGCCTCCTCCTCCTTGCTGCTCTCGTTCCGCTCAATCGGCAGAATGGTGTCATTGCCGTTCAGCGATTCCGAGTCCGAGTTGGTGTAGTCGGTGCCACCCAGCGACTGCGTGTCGTGGTCGTCCTCCATGTCCCCTCCATTGCGCTCGTCCTCGACCTCATCGGTCGCGCGGGTCACGACGGCGCAGTAGTTGCTCGGGAACCAGCCGCGCACGCCGTTGATGACGCCGTCCCACCAGCCGCTCTCCAGTTGTGTGATGACCTGGATAATGTCGCCCTGGCGGAAACTCAGACTCGTGCGGTCGTCGGCGTCGTAGTCATACAGGGCCCGCACGTACATGCTGCCCGGCGGGGGTACGGTGCCGTTGAAGCCGTTCATGGTCGCCGTGGAAGGCGCGAGGGGCGCAGCGAGGGCGAGGGAGATGCGAGCGGGCGCGTTCTTTCACAGCGAGCGTGATTGTCCCTTCCTCCTGAGTGCTCAGGAAGGAGCGCTCCGTCTACAGGCGTCCGCAGCAGACGCGATCAACCCCAGATATGGCTCGCTCTCGCGTGTTATGGTCAAGGGTCTCGCAAGCGGGTGATTGGGCTGAGGGCACCGCCTGGGCGCTTCGATCCGAATTAGAACACTCCCATTCGCGCCTGCGAGAGCGACGCAGCGAATAGGCCGTACAGACTGCCGTGGTGCGAGGAAAGAGTGGTGAGGGCGGTAGCGAGTGAGGCAGCAGCGGCGCAGGAGGGGGAGGGCGCTGATGGGGTTGAGACGCCCGAAGGATTGCTGGGGTTAGAGACCGGACGGGCCTCGGGCACGTGACTTTCTGGATAAAATGTCTTGAACCCCAGGACCTCCCTTGTGCAATAAGGCTGGCATTGGTCAAGTCCGATGCCTTGCATGAGCGGCATCACCTCATTTTATACTATCTATACTACATTACCACCGTCTGTCTCGCACCTTCCGCTCTGCCCGTTATGCTGCGAGATGGCGTTCTGTTCCGCCTGTCGCTGTCTATCAAAGAAATACCAGATGGTGTCGCGAGCCTCAAAGTTCAGGCCAACCCCAGGCTGACATGTCTAACAGGGCCAACTCGCCCGTGAACACAGCAGTGCGCGAGCTGGATTGGGGTGAAGTGAGCTGGGCACCACGAACCCCGCCATTAATGCTCGACTCCCATGCATGGACCTAGCGGTCTTCTGTAGAGGCCAAAAAACTGACGCGAGCCCGTTTGTGTGGAGACTCCCCGGAACCATAACCCGCTCCAGTGCATCATCTTTGAACGTTGTTGTTAGTCATGGTGCCTAGAACGGAGTTTGTCCTGTGAGCTGGACACCGAGTCGAGCATCGTTTGGGGAGGGGGAGGTGGTTCGATACTTCTGAGGCAGACCTGTATGCACATGGTCTGAGGCAGACCTGTATGCACATGGGAGAAACAGCCCCGTTCCAGTAAGCCCCTCGCGTGGAAGCGGTTGAGCCCACTTTTGTGCCGGCGAGTTTGAGACTTGACACTAACCCTTCCGAGCACTCACCGAGCTGTTAAGTGGCATTGTCTCCACGGACTTAACGCATGGATGCAAGCCTTCTGGAATCTTAGCTGGTGTTCGCTATCGTGGTAATCATCTGCACGTGGGCGCACGCGAGAAAGATGTCACTGTGCATCAGTGAAAAGGGAAGGAGAATAACCTCGACTAACACCACCACTCACCTCAGCCAATTCCATAACGTGGGCGTTTCCCGTATCCATGGCCAGGGGCGGTGATCCGCCGCCTGTGAACAGGCCATCGACTTGAAACCTTGAGCGCAGAGCGGCGCCGTCTTCTGGAGCATTACGGGATGCGTGCTAGCGCGGGGGTTCTAGCAAAAGCAACCCCTCCCTCTGATAGCTGTGACGAGAGGAGGGGTTTCCTGACTTGGGAGGAGCAGAGAGCGCGGGACACTGCAATCGCGCGGTGAGAGCGACAAGTTGTCATTTTGCCGGCGACCTGGCTTGGCTTGATATCGACGCCCTACAAAACACGTCTGCAGCCCTTTTTCCGCCGTCTGCCAGGTCCGGGATCAAGGTCCGTTCGTGATCCCTGGAGACGAGCGGGGCACGACATTGGAAGTCCCAAATTGCTGCTGACCGGGATCGTGCGATGGCTCGGATCGCGGCCGCGCGAGGCCCTTGGTGTTGTTGTCCCACCATCGTAGGAGAGGTGAGGCCAGACACGCGCAGGAACAAGACCCTCATGCTCTGTCTCTGAGCTTCCATAGGAAGCCGGCAGAGCTTCTGAGCTCGTCATGCAGCGCTCGGCGGTGCTAACTCGACTGAGTGGGTCCGGGGAAGTGCATCCGTTGCTACGGGCACGCGCCGCTAGGAACGAGTAAGAAGCCGTCGATCGGTCCCGGTAGACGCTGAAATTACTCGGTCGGCTCGTTGCTCATGGTAAACTTTAGAGCTTCGACCAGGCGTCTAGGTCCGCGATAGAAGATGCCCCTTTTCGTCGCCGTCGTCATCGGATGAGAGTGAGTTGGTGGGGGGCAAGCACCGACCGCGTAATTTCAATGCGGTGTCAGTAACTTTCATCAGGACGGTGCGGCGCAAACGCAGCGGAAGGCGGTGTGAATCTGCAGCTGACAGAAAAGACGGACGATGCGTCTAAGAGGAAGAGGCATAGAGACGCCATACCGCTCTTTCAGAGGCGGTGCAACCGAACGGTGGAGAGGGCGGTAGTTCGTCGCTAGCCCCAAAGGTACGTACCCGCGGCGTGGAGGCCCAGCAATTGGATGAGGGGCTGCCATGTTGCACTACCTCAGCTGCAGGGCGAGACACCTCTGTCCGATGGCAAGGCTGCGTGCAAGCTGTAGAATTCTGCCGGGCCAGCAATATTTTTTTTGCAGATACGGTTCCCCAGAGCAGCCGAGGTGTGTCTAGCAAACGCTCGCGGGGTCGTGATGTTCATGATGTGCACGCGAGGGGAGCTCAACCTGGAAAGCTCCCTTGAACCCCGCTGTCGACCTCACAATCAGATAATGATACGCGCAACCGCGCATCGCCTCGCTCACGTCGCGCAGTCAGCACCGCCGGCGATATCTAACGGCAGCGTAAATAACCCAGAGCCGCTCCCGCTGTGGGCTCGGACGTGGCACGCCGCGGCCCCAGCCATTAGCCTCACTTACAGGCGTCTTACCTAAGTCAGAGTGCCCCTCGATCCGCCTGGCCTGTGAATTCTCGCGCCCCCCTTTCCTCGCTAATGTCCTTTGGCCTGCCCGCTTTCACATCTATCCCATCACCACCTTTCCCATTACTTTCCATCTCGCCTTCGCGCAGCCGACCATCGCTCGCTGCCGGTGCACCGCCGTCCTCCATTCATATGCGCAGCCTTCGACGACACGGAATGCCCATCGATCCGCGCTCGACCCTGACGCAATTCGCCCTTTAACGCCTTTGCGCACGCGGTCGGCTCGCCAGTCTCGTCTACGTGAGAGAAGGACACGGTAGAGAGAAGCACCTGCATGCCCGTCGCCGATATGACTACGGCCACTGCCACCTCGTCGCCCGCCGTCCGCAAGACGGGCTCCGCGCCAGAGAAGAAGTACAAATGCCAGTTCTGCAACCGCGCCTTCAGCAGAAGCGAGCATCGCAGTCGCCACGAACGATCGCGTGAGTTATTTCCGTTCCTCTGATGCCGTTCTGTGATGCAGGGCGTGGCGTGTCGAGCTCGCGATTATTTATTGATGCGGGAAGTCGCGCTGCGGTCGCGCTGCGGGGAAGGTGTCCGCTGTTGCTGACTGCCCCTCATCAACAGACACCAAAGAACGCCCGTTCAAATGCCACAAATGCCGCAGCACCTTCGTGCGCCGCGACCTACTGCTGCGACATGATCGCACCGTACACGCGAAAGATGGCGGCGTGCCGCTCACGAGCGAGGTCAAGCGCCGCACGGCGGCGAAAGCGCCCGAGGTTGCCGCGCCGGGCCCCTCCAACGCCTCCATCTCGATGGACGCGAGCACACTCGAGCAGATGGAGGTCGACAACGATGACATGGCCGATATCGAGACGGCTGCGATGCTGATGACCGACTTCCGCACCAAGGCCATGGCCAGCCAAGAGCCCGAATTGGCCACCGAGGCGCCCGATACCATCATCTCGCCCAACGGCCCCTCGATGATGGAGCCCGTCTCGTATCCTGCGCCGGGTCAGATGTCGTTGCCGCAGATGCCGTGGGGAGACTCGATGGTGCCGGAGTCGAAGACGCATCCCGGCTCGCAAGACACCCATCCTGCCTTCAACAGCGCGAGTGCGCTCAGTTCGCACCCGCATCAGCTCCCTCCCCTGATGGAGCGACAAATGTCTGGCAGCGACGCCCTTCCGCCCACCTTCCGACCGGGAATGAACAGCTCTGCGCCCGGTGCCGACCTCGGGACACCCGGCGCCTTGTCGCCATACCCTGGTATGCTGGGCCCGGTATCGCCTGTGGACTACCGCAGGTCGCCAGGTCCTAGTCAAGCGCTGATGATGACGAGGGCCCCGCAAGTAGAGTCGGACGAGCAGTGCCAGAAAATCATGGAGAACATCAAGCAATACGACAGCGAGAATGCGCTGCTGGACACGTTCCACCTACCCAGCCTGAGCACCTTGAACCGGCTGCTCAAGACGTACTTCGACCTGTTCCACCACCACTTGCCCTTTCTGCATCCCGCGACGTTCCAGCCGACCAAAGTTCCTGCACCGCTGCTCCTTGCTGTGCTATCCATCGGTGCCCTGTACATCTTCGACCAAGACCAAGCCTATATGCTCCACATCGGATCCAAGGTTCTCGTCAACCAATTCCTGCAGAACAAGGAGAACTTTAGCTCCAGAAAATGTCCGCTGTGGACCATGCAGAGCACGCTGGTGAATATGACTTTCGCGAGCTGGAGCGGTGATCCAAAGGGCCTCGAATGGGCCTGCTCGATCAAGAGTCTGCTGGCCAACATGGTGGCAGGTAACCGGTACGAGCTCAAGCTCCGATGCGAGGCGCGAGAAGGTGCCCAGCCAAGCCATGAGGAGTGGATCGTCGACGAGCAATGTCGCCGAACCTACTACGCCGTGTACATCTTCTTTGGCTTGATGACCTTGACTTACAATCACACGCCTGCCATGGGTTTCAACGAATTCGATACTCTTGAACTGCCTTCTTCGGAGTCGCTCTGGACTATGGAAGTATCTGACGAGGAATCGTGGCGCGATAGCATAGCCGCGTCTAAGATCATCACCTTCCGTCAAGCCCACGACAACCTCTTCCAGGGAGAAACGGCCCGGTACAGCGCTTTTGCTACGCGCGTCATGATCAACGCCCTGTTCCTCGAGGTGTGGTATCACAAGCGGAGCCCTGAGGCGCTTCAAGATGTTGTGACCGAGTACAAGCTCAGGCTTGCGTTGGAAACGTGGGAGAAGTCTCTCGAGTTGTGCGAGCCCGAAACGGTTGTGGTTCAGCTCAGTGCACCGCACAAAGGTCACCCGTTGATCTTCAACGCCATGGCCATGTACAGGAACACCAGGACGCGCCTCGTCGTGGACCTGAAATCGGTACAAGAGGCACTCCGCTATCACGACTCGTACGAGGTTGCCGCAGCCATGACCAATGCTCGTGACAAGGTCCAACGGTCGCAGGAGATGATCAAGGTCATACAAGAGTGCTTTGACTGCATCGAAGTCGCGGCCGTGCAAGGCATTCGCTGGGTGGCAAGGACCTCGGCTACCAACTGGAGCATCGAACACCCTCTTACCGGGATGGATCTGATGGTCATCCTCACACTCTGGCTCTACCGCCTGGAACACGACGAAGAGCCTGCCACCGAAGAGGAACTAGCCATGTACAACAAGCTCCGCAACTTGTTTGACGATGACTCCGTGGACGTCTACGGTGCCAAGTTGAGCTCTACCGTGGCGCGGCTCTGGGGTAGCATGATTGACGAGGTTGTGGTTTGGGGGTATATGTTCTTTCCCGTGTTTGTCGAACCAGTGCTAACCCTCTTCAGCATCACCAAACTCATGGGTGAAGCCTTCAAACTCCACTCTCAGGCGCTCGTAGGCTACGAAGACGCCATGTCGGAACGCTCCGGATCCGCCACGCCTTCCATGGCCGCGGGCGGTGTCCAAGTCCTCGAGATGCAGATGGCGTATTAACGACTCTCACGATCTTCCGTTCTTGTCTCCACTTCACACTAGACTGGGCCTTGCATCTCTACCTCTTGTCATCTCCTATACCCGGGAGCGTGTCCTGGAGTCGGGGTGTTTGCTATTTCATTGCGGCATTTCGGGTGCGGCAATCTTTCCATATGTGCTCATTTCCTTCTCATCTCAAGACTGGGGTAATATCGGCGCACTGGCGGTCTCGTCCATTTCTATACAAAGTCGGGCTCGGGCTCACATTCACAGTCTGCGGGGCCACACTAATACTTCCTACTCCCATATCCATCGTTCTGTCGGACTGTTCTTGGTGGCTGGCCCCATACGCTTTTGTTTCGCCCGGTTCAGCTGTGAGCTGTTTGCCGATACGCAGCCCCGTTAATTTCTGGTCTCATCTTTTTTCCTGTATCTCTTTGCTGTCTAGTCTCTTTCGGTCCTCGGGTCTCCTACTGCATATACCACTCTTGCCTGTTTCTTATTGTCTTGGTGGTGACGGAGGGTGCGGGTAAATGGGTAGTACAGATGAGCGATGAGTGGGTGTAGGGGCGCGTCTGGGTTAAAATAGTCTTGTATAAATACGATTTTTGATTGGGGTACTCCGCTGGTTCGATGTGGGTGTGACATGCATCGTGATCTGTATTCGCTGAATGAATGGCTGCCGATTTTCCACAGAGCTTGGCCTTCGCTGAGACGTATTGTAATCGCGGAGAACAGCGGTCGCATCATTCATGCGCAGGACATTTCATCGACGCCTTTGCTGGACAAATGGGTTCCATTAGGGTACTTAAACGGTGTTTGTGTGAATGCCAAGATTTCGTTGCCAAGCCACGCTAATGCTGCACCTGCGAAATTTCGAAGAATTGAAAGTTCGAGCTTGCGCAGCACAGCTACCGCCGACAACAACACCACCCACGGGACCGTCACTCCCATTAATATCCGTGCTACCGTCTGCTCGCATTCCTATTGCAGCTCTACAAACCTCAATTAGGGTGCATCGTTAGAGCCCTCTCGCTACCTGCACATTCCCTCGCTACCGAGCATTTCCAAACCACTACCATCCACAATGGGTTCAGAGAAGAAGGTCAAGGACAAGAAGGAGAAGAAGGAAAAGAAGGAGAAGCGATCTGAGGTTGACGGCGTGAAAAAGTCCAAGAAGGACAAGAAGGAGAAGAAGCTCAAAGTCAGCGGCGACATCGCGGACGCGCTGGAGGCAGAGCTCGAGAAGGAGCCTGAGCAGTCGCTCGTCAGGGTCGTCGAGGGCCCCGTGACGGAGATCCCGACGACGGCGCTGGTTCCATTTGCGGAGCCGCTTGCCGAGGATGCGAAAGAGGTCAAGAAGATTCTGCGGACGGTGAAGAAATGTGAGTATCTCCGTACCAGCACGCCACCGCGACGGCAAGTGTAATTCTACCTTCTACATGCTAATCCGTTCCCACAGCCGCCAAAGCCAAAACCCTGCGCCGCGGCGTCAAAGAAGTCGTCAAGTACCTCCGCAAAGCGACCACCAACGCCCCGCCCTCGTCTGACATCACAAATCCCATCGCCATCGTCATCATCGCCGCCGACATCTCCCCCATGGACGTCATCTCGCACATCCCCGTGCTCTGCGAGGACCACAACATCCCCTACGTCTTTGTCAAGAGCCGCGCGGAGCTCGGCGAGGCGAGCGCGACGAAGAGGCCGACTAGCGTGGTGCTGGTCGCGAAGGAGAGGGGCGGGAAGAAGGAGGTCAAGGGCGAGGAGAAGGAGGAGTGGGAGGAGGCTTGGGGTGGGTTGAGGGAGATTGTTGTGAGGGCGAGCAAGACGGTTAGGAAGTAAGGGAGATAGAAAATGGAGCTGAATGCGCCTGTGGGTGAATTGAGGTGAAGAAATGGGGTGGCGTTGGGCGTTTGGCAGTCTACGGGCAGTTTATGCGGCATTTGATGACTGTTTTGTATTCTTTCTTTGGTTGTTGTGCGGGCGGGAGGGGCTTGGGGTGTTGCACATACAGCTGTTCTTGTTCGGTAGGTAGGTAGGTCGTCGCTCCTACACTGTTCGGGACTGCGATCCGAAGCCGTGCTTACTAAGTGTCATAGCAAGAGCACAAATTCAAACAGCTCACAAAAGACCTTGCGTTTCCTCTTGGTACTGGTGGAAATTGTGGTACGCAAGGGGGAGGGCAAGGCTACGACGAACGGTCATGGAGGCGACCATTTATGGCTGAAGATGGACAGGCTGGAGACGGAGTGAAAAAAGAGGGCGGGAACCCTTAATCTGTTGGTTATATACCATAGTGGCTAGGAATAGGCCTCAGTGATTATATTTAGTTTGCTATTGCCTTTTCTAACATTGCTATTCAATCCGTCTCTACAGAATTATAAAAGGAAAGGATTGATGCTGGGTCATATCTGCTCTTTAGCATCCGGAGCCTGTTATCGTTGTCCTCTCCATACCACGCCACCGCTCCTTCGTCGCCGTGCGCAAAATGCGTATATACCTCTGGCTTGTCCCGCCCGCTAGTCTTCTGCAGCAGATCCCGAAAGTTCTTGCCAAAAGAAGCGATCTTGGGGACGCTCTCGGACGTGCTAGCCATACCGTCCATTTGCCTGTACTTGTAAGCCGGCGTACACATTGTCGGGTTGCAGGGTAGAACCTACGCAAACATTGCGACCTCCCTCCACGGAAACGCACTTCCAGCCTTCGGCCCGTTCTTGAATCCATCCGGCGCATATTGTGTGAATGCAAAGACGAAACCGTATAGTGCAGGGTCGCTGGGTATTGTCTCGTTTATGTGATTTACTGCGGCAGCGAGAGCTCCCACGTCGATCTGATATAGATTCGGTGACTGAGGTACTACTGAAACGCTTTGCCCGCATGTCTTTGCAGGCTGCCCATAGGTCGCCGTATAGGAAACTTCGCTCCACGGTATATAGGAAACATTGGTGTTGAGGGGTTGTAAGTCAAGGAGAGGCTGGATCATAGCACGGCCATCAGCAAGCGGGCCGGTGCAGATAAAGTTGGCGACGAGGACTACCTTCGGGAAGTCAGAATGCGGCTTGATAGCATGTGTGCATTATAGTTACCTGTAGTCCTAGAGGATCAAACAATATGGACCATGTAAGACTAATTCTTTGGGTTGCTTTCCCACACAGCTGCGAGCCATTGTTACGAGACAAGAGTGGGGGATGTGTTCTGCGAGGACTCCAAGAACCAAAGCTTGAGCCCGGTATGTTTCAGATTAGACTTGATGCGATGAATTCGCCGGCAGGGAATTGGACCAGTATATGAACAAACTACAGAGATGAGATGGAGGGTGTTTGGCACAGCTCCACGTGATAGGAAGAGCAGTATGGTGGAAACAGTCCTGAAAATCGACACTCATCAGCATATCTTACCGCCTCAAATCCGGAAGCGCAGGTGCTTTCCATCTCAGCATATGCATAGATGTACTGACAATGGAGTTGACCTTGGAGTTCATGTCGCGTAACAATATCAGTGTCTCGATTCTGAGCTGCGCCATACCGCTACCGTTTTCAACAAATCCGCCGGCGAAAGCGCTGCGTTGGCGCGGGACATCAACATATCCATGGCCAAGTTCCGGGATCAACATCCCTCCAAATTAGGGTTTTCGCCGTGCTCCCTGCGCTGCATGATGTACCTGCTTGCATCGATGAGATACGCTTTGCAATGCACACACTAGATGCTGATGGTGTGGCCCTCTTCACCAGTTACGACAGCAAACACCTTGGCCATCCGGACTTTGAGATAAAAAGGGCTGAGCTGAACTCCCTGTCGGCAGTAGTGTTCATTCACCCAACCATGGAGGGTATGGAGAACTCCATCAGGGAGCCGTTTCTCATTCCGCGAGCGCTGATCGATTGGCCAAATGAGACGACGCGCACTGCCATCCACCTCATTATGACCGACACCATGCGAACATTCCCCACGTGTAAAATCATCCTGTCGCACGGCGGAGGCGCGTTGTCCTATATCGCCGGCCGGACCTCCGAGATCCCCATTCAGACTAAACTGTCCGGAAAGTCTTCGGAAGAAATTTTCGAGGATGCGAAGAAATTCTGGTTTGATACCGCGCTCATGGGGGATGATGACGGACCCTTGGAGCTCTTACTGGGCTTTGCGCAAGCAGGACATGTCTTGTATGGGAGTGATTACCCTTTTGTTCGCGAACCTGCAGTAGTGAAGAGAGCAATCACTATTGACGATATCGTGGATGGCGATGGCAAGGAGCTGCCTCTGGTTACGAGGGAGAATGCGTTAAAGCTTTTCCCCCGATTGAAGGCCCGGACTAAGCCTTTCGGATAGAGATAAATGCACCGGCTCCGCCGGAGGTTTCATTAGTCAGCCAGTCAATTACTGCAGACTGTAGATGCTTCCTTTGCACGAAGTACAGCCCCGTGACTGCGGACAGCTTGACCCGCCGCGCCGTGCCACACGCTTGCCCCGAACACGCTCATCCTGAATGAACATGCCCTTTACACCGTCGGTAAATGCGGCGTCACTGCTAGTCGCTGCGACGGCGCCAGTTTCTGACACCTCTGAGGAGCGGTGTTTCTTCTAGCAAAAAACAGGGATAAACTAGCGAAGCAGCAAAGATTGTCGACATTGTGGCCGTGGAGATAGAGCTGTCGCTATGGTGCACTGATCCACTGCACAACGGCATCCTGAACATCTGCGCTGAGCTAGATATCCCCGTAATGGCGTAAGTTGTACTAATCGCCGTTAC
Organism: Lentithecium fluviatile CBS 122367; assembly: GCA_010405425.1. Taxonomy (NCBI): domain Eukaryota; kingdom Fungi; phylum Ascomycota; class Dothideomycetes; order Pleosporales; family Lentitheciaceae; genus Lentithecium; species Lentithecium fluviatile. Next base: position 178,510 of record MU005573.1, read on the forward strand.
AAGGACCGTCTTAACCCTTGTCAGGTATTGCCCGGTGGGACGAGGTGTGCTCACTGGGCAGTTGACCTCGTTTGAGGACATTCCCGAAAGATACTATAGGCACATGCTTCCCAGATACCAGCCGGAGAATCTCGAGCGAAACCGAAAGCTAGTCCAGGAAGTGGAAAAGCTTGCTCAATAGAAAGGTTGTACTACGGCGCAGGTAGCTCTCAGATAGCTTCTTAGTTTATCCCAGCACCAGAGACGGCCCGTTATCATTCCGATCCCGGGATCGGGTACGTCCTCAGTCCTTCTTCCCTTGGAAATAGCTATTACCGGAATAGTCACTGACAGTTGGCCCGACTCGCAGCATCGGTGCTGCATATTTGAGAGAATGCGGCCGCAGTGGCATTAGAGGAGGAGGAAATGGGGCTAGTGAACGCCATCATTGCCGAGAATCCCGTAGCTGGGGAAAGATATCACGCGCATGGTATGAAGATGGTCAATATGTGAGAAGGAGTTCGGCCTGTGCTGGGGAAAGGCTGATATTCTACATCTTTTTCTGTCTTGTTATGTGCAGCAACATTGCTGCCTTATTCGAAAACTATGGATTATTCTCCGCTTGAAGTACAACTGCTAAGAGTAGTTGTGCGTTGATTATTCTATCTTGAACCTTTGTATTGTTAAATTCCCTATCCAGGGGCCTAGTATCTTTTCCATTTACTCAAGCAATATAGGGCAGGTGAAGGCTAATATATCGTATTCGGGAATATGGAGTACGCCAGGGCGAATGCGATGATTGATGGTTGTGGAGCTGTACAAGGCGGACATAGAGTGCAGGACTCGGTGGATCCTTGGAGATTGTGTTGATGTTCGTTCCCCAACTTCTGGAGGTGGCAGAAAGCCATGCTAAGCAGGGCACTGTGCAGAAGGCGTGCCTAAGGAGGAAGTGCACAAGTAGGTAATGTCCACAGTAGCTATAGATTTATGCTAGAAGATCTCATAGTAGACAAGTATGACTATCAACCTCCCTGAAGTATTTCCGGGTCGATTTGTACTCCAATGACTTCATTGTTCTAAGAAATGTAATGTTCTAGAAACCTCAAAGTCTTCACTGGCCTTAACGATGATGTCGAAGGCGAGGAAGCGTATCCATTCGCCTATGTCGAGGGCGGACTCGCGCTTGAGGTTCTGCGATGGCGTCGAGATGAGGCGGTCGATGTGGGCGCTGAGCGTAGGTTCTTGGTCGCTGATGGCGCGCTGGGAGAGCTGCGCGCTGTCGCTGCTCGGGTATCAGTATGATTCTGGTTATCGCGATCGTTTTTCTGGAGGTTCTTACAGCATGATCATCCCCGGAACTTGTCAATAGGGGTTGAGGATCCGGCCTCACTTTGAAATAGCAGTACTTCTGCAGCTTTTTTTTTTATTTTTACTAGCGGCATATCCGTATATGTCCTCCCAAGAGCTCCAACAAAATAAACGAGAAAGAGAGAGAGAGAGAAAGAGAGAGAGAGAGAAAGAGAGAGAGAGAGAAAGAGAGAGAGAGAGAAAGAGAGAGAACGCCAGATCAAAGGAAACAATCAAAAAGTTGAGAGATAGACGAGAAAGACACTAGTATAACGCTTACGAGTTCTAATATTAGTATGATAACTCTTATTTATACTTTCAATCTTCTTATTTTTCTATATCTAGACTTTATCTGGTAGCTAATTCTTACTAATTAGGCCTATTACTAGTACTTGATAAAATAACGTCCACTTACTATACTAACCCAGGCAGTAGACTGAAGATTTATCAAGAGGAAGGCGAGTTAGCTTCGCTAACTACTCAGCTGACTAGCGGCTATCGCCTGCACTTAGGGCATAGAAGGAAAATGGGTTTCTGTCTTACGTCAGAACTTATATCTACCGTCACTTTTGTCGCTTTAGTCGAAACTTAATTAGGTTGACTAAGCCATGTTAGACAGCACAAACTCGTAGAAGTAGGTAGGTGACTTACAGCGAGAATCACGCGCAACCCAGTAATGTGTCTTTCGGCCATCCAAAGATTCATGTCACTTTAAATAAAACCGCCAATTGGCTGCTCCTTCTTTGATCGTTAACCACCAACCTCCTTACGTAGGGCGAGTCCGTACCTGCTAACGCATGAATTCGCCCTTCTCGCCGACTGTGCCATATGCTGTCATGTGATTAGTCTGTAAGATTTTGTTCACCTCTTATGGCACACCGGCTCCAAGCATTTAAATCAGGGCTCTGCATGGTTGTGCTTTCGGCCCCTTATAAGCGAACGCGGTGTTTGTATAGCCTTGAAGTTCTTTTCCTACCTGGTCTATCGTATTCTGTAGCTTGCCTGGTGTACATATTGATTGGGTACCGGAGAGTACAAGGGGGTAACGAATAGGGCCGACTCCACCACGGGTCGCGGTGCACACGTAAAGGCAGAGCGAACAATTGGCTGTGACCAGGTAGGTAAGGCTGAACGAACACGAGAGTTGGAAGTCCTTTCATCGAGTGAAAAGAGTGTCGATGAATCCGGTAGGAGTGTAAGCATCATCAAGACGAAAACGAGAAATGGTTAAGTAAAGCGAGCATTGATGAATGCCACAGCAGCTCAAGAATATAAACCCCCTCTTCTGCTGCTCTACATCCGCACAACCCATCAGCTCAAGATACTCCAGCAAATCGAGCCTCGCATTTCACCTGGTACTCTATCATTTAAACTTCGAGAATATCTCCTCTCCTCAAGATGCGTTTCTCCGTCACTTCCGCCATCGCCATCATAGCTGGTCTCACTGCCAGTGGATCCGCCTTCGTCATCGACACCTTCAGTGGCACCAACTGCGACGTTGTCGTCCAAACAGGCGTCAACATCTGGGATAACACCTGTGCGACTTGGCCGGAAGGTTTCCGGTCTTTCAAGATCACGGTCTGGGGGGGTAGTCATCAGTACGCGTACTTCTTCGCGCCCGATAACTGTGGGAGCCTTCCTGGGGCCATTGGGCAAGGCTATGTGGATTCCACGACGAACAACTTCAGGCTTGGAGATTGCTATCATTTCAACGGTGCATCTGCGAATGCGATTGCTTCGTACGCTGGCTGATAAGTATGGGGATTCGATAAGGTAAGTCCTCGCGTCATGGCGGTTGAAGACAAGCTGATTATCTCCTAGGAGTATTGTAGCACTGTGGATGGTCTCGGTGAGGAGACATGGAAAGAAAGAAGAATTCGTTCGTTCTGAAGAGGATTCACGGACTCTCATTGACCTTTCCTTTTATTGGTCCAGTACGTTGGACGCGTTCCGTTCCGAGATAGCGATATAGGCAACTAGAATCTAGCTGTTTCCCACATGTACCCTTTGGCGATTGTACGTTCGTCCAGAAGGATAATTGCATTAAGTTTCACTGCAGTAGCGTATGATTATCATGCCGCTATAAGTACCAATTTCCGAACGCTGTAAGATGTGGAACTTATAAGCTTCATTCTCCTTCCAACAAACTACGTCTCTTACCCACGGATCCATGCAGTCTTCCAATAAGCATCCACCTTGTAAAGTACATGTCCCACCCGAAGCTAACCGTAGAGCTACTAGGTTCATGCATTAATGGAGTATACAGATCAAGTGGGCCGTTTCATGTAGCTGTAGGTGGCTACAAAGGTACTCAAAGGATGACAGCATTCGTGCGGATTACCTCAATCTGCGCGATCTTCGGGCACCGACAACCACACTCTAGAAAATCGTCTATGCGTTCTTCGTATTTTACTATGAGAAAAAAGCGCGCCAACCCGCTTAACATTACGAGAATATTTTTTTTTATCAATTCCATGGGAACTCGTAACGATGGCGCAAGTGTTCAGCAGCATACTAAATCCCCTCTCGCCATCGACTGCTGTAGACGAGCTGCTGACAGATTTGCGAGGCTCGGGGCCGCTCAATATTGACGACTTCCACTGAAATGACATTCAGGAGGCCCAAAGGCGCAGCTGCTCGATTTAATTCGTCGACATCGACATCGACGGTGGTAAAAATCAAAGTAGCACATTCGCAATCAAACAGTGCCATGGAATTTCATGCCCATGCAGCGGGGCACACCATACTGCTTCCTTCTCGAGCATATTCTTCACGAGCGTGAGTAGACATCGAGTAGGTAGGGGAGACTGACCGAGCAGAGTGAAGGCATATGTTCCGATCTCTCCGCCAAGGACGCCATCGTCCATGCGACGTCGTAAACGTATGAGCTCCCCTGTTGCCTAGTTGTGCGCCCATTCCTTATCGAGCGGCTCATGCCTTCCTTGGGAATGGTATTCAAGTGTGGAAAGAATGCTCTGTGCAACGTGGAACAGTTCCCTTTTTCGTAGGTCGGCGACTAAGTCCCAGAAGAAGAGGTAGAGCAGCGTCCTAAGCTTTTCAGGCGCAAGGGCGGTGGATTCTTCGGTGCGTAGAGCTCGGAGGGCGTTGTGCCGTTCCCCAATACCTGGGAGAGAGATACATCTATCAACAATCTAGAGCTATCTATTCGTTTCGAGACCTTTGGGCCGAAGCTTCACGGCAGGTAGGCGTGGAAGCCGACAAAACGAATGTCGCAACGCAGAGTTGGGCAGGGTCCAGTTGAAAGAGGGCTTCTTCAAGCCGCGTGGGCAATATAGAACGGTGGCTGGGCTGCCAGAAGATTCCCATGCCGCCATGTCGCTTTTGCTGGTAGTCATTCGCCTCCGTGTTTTGTTCTGTAAACGGCGTGATGTCTCCATTCAGGACGGCTAGTGCTAGGACACAAGTGCTGAGGCTGTATTGGGTAGCTGCAACCGCAATGGTGTTGAGTCTTCGGTTGTACTTCAGCATGTTGGCAGCTATGGCGAGCCTATCTGAAGTCACAGTAATTCGTCGTTTCTCTAGCTGAGACCACAAATTCACCATTGTTTGTCGCTCCATTTGATTCCACATGTCTTCCAGATCGGGCTCATAGCGCTTGACCAGAATGCACGATTCTAGTACATCAACTACACTGGACGCAGCTAGGTCCTTCTCCTTGACATTTTGTTTCAATGCGAAGGCACAGCGGACTGGTCAACTCAGCATGTTCGTCAACGGAATTTTGACGTCTGCTTCGTGCATTCTGGTGGATGCGGGCTTGGATAAGTTCGGTACGACTTTAACAAGCATTACCATCGTTTCTTCGCAAAGGCCCTGCTCCTGAAAGATCCACACTCTGGACCAGATCGGATCTTTAATGAATTTTTCGAAAAACTCAAGTTTGGCGATCGTATTCCCACTTCGAAGGACCTTTTCAACATGCAAGACAAGTCCTCTGCGATCTCGAGTAGGACAAGCGAGCAGTTCGCCGAAGAACTCTAGTTCAAGCTGCGAGTCGATGGCCATATTCTGGAGCCCGAGCGGCCTGATACTTCTGCGATAGACGGGATCCATTGAATGTATCCCCAGCTCACGATCCACACTGTCGTTCTGCTCGATACACTCGTGATCAATCCAGATGAAAGGTATGGTATGAGCGGTCGTGTAGGCCACCGCTCTCCGCAAGATGCGTGCTGGAGCAAGATTCTGCCGACAGCCATCAGTGCTAGTGATATGATATTCAGGGCTCTGAGCAGGATGGCGGCCCTGGCGGCGTATCCCAACAATAGGAAACGCAAACATAATCTGTTACAGACGTATGGTCGCGCGGCTCTGTCAATCGGAGTATCGTTAAGCTTTGATGAGATATGTGGCACCTCGGGTATTTGTATGAAACGAAGATGGTGAGTCCAATGCGAACTTCTGGACGATGTATGTTGTTTTTGGATGTTTAGGATAGCCGACAAGAGGGTCTCTTCGGAGCGAAATGTCTGGCCAAACGTGACTCCGCCGTCGTGCGCCATCGATAGGTTGCTTTGCGCTGAGAAAAGATGAATGCGCTTC
>MU005573.1:185348-203398 GCA_010405425.1 Lentithecium fluviatile CBS 122367
ATTTTATTAATATATAAGAAAGTTATAAGTTAAATACTCTATAGTATGCTGCTATCTGCGGGCCAATGGGTTGTAGCGATCATTTTGATAACGACTGATAGTGCGGCTCTATAGCTAGCTTGGCAGCTTTGTATGCACGCCGCCTCATCATCTTCGCAATTGCATCCCCTCAAGCTCTGCTAATCTCAACCTTGAGCGGCTGCTTCTCCCATGTCCAGTAAATCTTCTGGTCTGTCCATTTACTCAACGTTTCACCCTCGGGTACCTTGACATTATACCGGTAGAGGAACAGCGAAAGAAGTAGGCGCATTTCGAGCTTCGCTAGTGGTTGCCCCAAACAATTGTGCGATCCCAGCGAGAACGGATAGAAGGCGGAAAGGTCATTATGAGCCAAGGCGGAGACATCAGCATTTCCAGTGCGAGATTCCTTACTGAGGAAGCGCTCCGGTTCGAAGGTTTCTGGCGACGAGAAATGATCGCCAGATTTGAACATGGAGTAGCAAGATACCGATACCGTTGTATCGGCTGGGATGACGAGGCCAGCAATATTGGTGGGGGCGCCTTTGGGGACTTGGCGACGCAGCATATCTGGGATTGGCGGACATAGGCGAAGCGTATCGTCCATGACAGCATTCAGATAGGGTAGTTTCGCGGCGGCATTCGCATTGATCTCCGACTCCGAGGTAAAGGAGGAACGGACCTCCTCGGTCACTCTCGCGAGCTTAGATGGGTCCGCAAGAAGGTAATGGAATGCGCCAGAAAACGCCGTGGTAAGGGTTTCAGAGCCTCCCACGATGATTGCGAGAACGTTCTGTTCAATCTCTGCATCCGTGAGCTGATCGCCAGGGCTACACTTCGTGTTGTAGTCGACGATATGCGAGATCAAATCTGGGTGTTTACTCCGCTCCATTTCCATGCGCGCTTGAAGACGCTCATGTCCATCTTTGAAAATGTTCTCCAGCATCCGGAACGCCGACTTGGGGGTAATGCCGGCTACGAATGCATTTAGCCATGGATAGTAGCTGATGCTGGCGCCGATGAGAAAAGCCTGGAAGTGCAGAAGAGCGCCAATAAAAGCGTGACCAGTGCCCTTGTCTAAGCATTCGTAGGACTTGGACCATGAAAGCTCTCCAATGATATCGAAAGTGGCGAAGTTTGTCCATTCGACCATATCTACGACGGTAGATTTTCTTTCCTTGGCGATGATTGCGTCAAGCTGAGCTACAAGTTTGTCGAAATAGGAGCGAATTAGAGGTTCGTACTCTTTGACGCTCTTCTCCGAATATGCTGGTGTCAATGCCTTGCGAAAACGCGCATGGGACGGAGCAGGAGCAGAAATGACGTTGTGGGCCTCGACACCTGGAGGGCGAGCTCCCCATTGCGGGGGGCGGAGCAAGTCTCGCCTATTGAAGATGTCCTTCCAGGCGCGGGTGTCATTGATCGAGAGCTCGTCTGCGGAAACTCGAACAACCGGTCCGTACTCATCATGCAGCGTTTTGATCCGAAATGGTAGCTGGCCCTTATTCATACACACAAGGTACGGAATCCGGGATACAACCCATGATTTGGGACCTGGATATTTGGTGAGTGGATGGAGTGTCAGGTTGTAAATGGCCTTCGTAATCAAGTACTGGGATTGTGAGCAACCGTCTCTAGGCAGCAAATGGGCGTCCTACCAAAATGAAAGAGGCCGCAGCATTGAGCAGCAATCCCATCGTGTTTCGTAAGGTCGTTGGTAAGCAATTAGAGCTGCTCTCTTAGAAAGGTAGGGCTTGACTACGGCTTTGGGGAAATCGGGGAGCTGTTGTTGTTTCGCAGCGATGCGGGCGCGGGGTTGACCTCTTACGGGCGTAGGCGGCGTAAACCTCATGCGAACTAGACTCCTTATAGCTTCTAGCTGTAAAGTAAGGCTCTAGCCGGTTCATTAAGACGATATATAAGGGAGAACAAAAAGTTAAGATAGGGTTTGAATGCTTACGCGTGATTGCTGAGTGGGCTTTTGTAGGTTGAAGTAGGAGCTATCCCGAATTAGGAAAGGCCGCATGTAAAATACATGTTATAACTTCGGTGTTTACGGAGGACATCTGGAAGCTCAAAATGGTCGCGACGATAGACAATTCCGAAAGGGCAGATAGATTCAAACCATAAGTATGTTTGGTTTTTAACACAGCCGAAAAGTAGCAACATGATTTACATGTACCCATTAGACTCCGCCGCCATCGAATCGTGAGGAGCGTCCACATCAGCCATGCGATCCTTAAAAGTATACTACGACTACACCCATCCCATCCCATCCCAAACCCAACCCAACGCTGAACCATAGCTTCACCCTGACGCCTCGTTCCCCAACGCCTTCCTTTCCCCTTCCCGCTCCTCCCCACCCTTCCTCGCCAAAACCTTTCGCCTCTGCTCCTCCCGCTCCTCAACCCCAATATTGATATTGAAATGCGCGCGCCGAATCTGCTCATACAACTCTCCAGCCGTAATACCAAACACCGGATCATCCCAAGACCCCGTAATCTGGGTCTCCAGCGCCTTCGAGTCTATAACGACCGGTTCGTGCGCGCGCAGGACGAAGACGATGGAGTGTCTGTATCGCGGCTCCTCCGGGAGCGGGAGCACTTGGTTACCGCCGCCTTGAGCGCTGGAGACGTCCGAAGAGGGAGGGGGCGTCGGTGGTGCAGCGCCATACGACACCACCCTATGCCCCCCGGCGGGAAACCTCCCATTACTAAACCGCTCCAACTGCCTGCCCACCAACACCGTCGCCTGCCCTCCCCCATCCCCATACCTCCTCTCGACATCGAAGAACTCGCGGCCATTCCAGACTTCGAGCCCCGGCACATCGCCCACCACGCAACTCAGCAATCCGAGATCCGCATGCGGCTCCGCCACAATCTTCGGCGCCCATCCCTCGTACCGAAAGATACGCAGCATAGTCGCCGTTTTGCTGTTCTCTGCTGCGCCCATGACAGCGTAGGGACCCACGAACCTTCGCAGATCCTGGGTCTCACCGTCAGGTAGGGATAGGGATGTGGAGATGCGGCCGAGGGTGGAGGAGAGGTGCGCGCCCATGAGGTCCCAGTACCTTTTCGCGGGGGCCTTGAGAAGATCGGGGGTATACGCTAACGTGCGCAACGTGATGAACTCTTTCTCGCCCGGAATTTTACTCCAGCCTTCCTCGCTGCCGAGGCGGTGCTTCCACTTCTCTTTCAGTGAGGTGGGTTGGTCGAAGAACTGCTGTGCAGCTGCGAAGAGGGCTTGTGAGGCTGATTGCAGGGGATGCGGGCCTGGGGCTGGGTCAGGCGCCAATTCGTGGGGTTGGGTTTGAGATGAGATTTGGAGTTGGGACTGGGGTTGTGGGAATGTAATGGTTGTCCAGCCTAGTTGCGAGAGAGCGGGTTGGTGTTGGGGGAGGACTAGAGGAAGTGGTGATGGGATTAACGGTGGTCTTGGATCTACCACCGCCTCATCTTTTTTTGTTCTCTTGGAGAAGCGTTTGGAGCGCAGCTTTGAAATGAGCTTTGAAACGGAGAAAGCGGTTTGGATTTGTGTTTGACGCGGGTGTGCGTCTGAGAGCTTTGGGGGCAGGACAACGGCCATGGTAGGTTCGTGTCGTGATGCCGGTGAGCTCGGATTTTGCGGAAAGAAAGACAGGGAGTAGATGCAGGAAGCAAGTGACAGGGAGGGAGAGCCCAACAAAGGAGATGTGTTGTCCAAAACGCTTGGTTGGAGAGAAGCATCGAATGTTGAAGGATAAGGTGATCTTTGGAGGCTGAGGTCGCCAATGACGTCACGTGCGCTTAGCCGCTACGCAGCCTGCAAGGCTGCGCAGACCACCAATGTTTGTATCGCTTTTTGCCGGACGGCATCCCTTCATTCTCAGACTCACAGGATTCCTCGGAATATGCCTTGCCCAGCTGAATCATACCCTCGTCCTCGCCTTATCCCACACATCGCGCTCCCTCTCCCTAAACCCCTGCGTCACTACCGCCTTGACCCTCACCACCTCGCCATCTCCCCTTTGAATCCCAAACTCAGCGCCAGGCGTCCAGCTCCCACCTTCAGCACTAACGCGCATGCTAGTCATCATCTCCAGCCTACATAGCGCGAGCCCTACATTGCCGATAGCACTGATGAACTTACCGGCCGCTCTGCCCTTTTTGATGCACCCGTTTTCGTCGAGCTGCTTGATATCTGCACCGTCCTCTGGTATGCGGTCAGACGGCCAATTTGTGTCAAGAGCGCTTGCGGCATCTGGGGATTGATTCGAATTGTAGAGTTGGATGGGGAGTATACGTTTCCGCACAACGCCGGTATGCTTGGTTCGGATGGTGAGCTCCTGCCCAAGATAACATCCTTTCCGGAAGTCGATCCCTTGACTGAGGTCGATGTTGCTTTCCATGGGTAGTGCGCTTTCTCGTGGTATTTCCAGCGGGCCTTCCGGGATGCCCGCGAGGTAGCGGCGTGCGTGATATTGCCGGGTATCCACAATCGGAACTGGCGCATCGGGAGGCATTGAATTTCCTTTGATCAAACATCGCGTGCCAAAGTCTCCAGAGCTGAAGCCGCGAGGATCGGGCAACAAGGCAATGAGCTGTTCGCTGTGCAGCCGGTCCGGTTGCACACCCCACGCAGCCCACACACTCATATCGGTCTCTTCTATCGGCGTAATGGTGACTTTGCTCCTGAGTTTATGCCGCCGCAAATGCCTGACTAATGCCTCTGCTTCTCCTCCATCTACCTCAATATAGCATGTCCATGACCCCTCCTTCGCCACCAACTCGGGACACACCCAGATGAACACATCCCACAGCACCCTTCCCCGCGCATCGAGAAACGCCGCATAGAAGGGTATTTGCCTTTCCGGATCTACATTGTTCGTAACAAGCCCTTGCAAGAACTTGGAGGCATCGGGGCCGGAGAGCGAGATGAGGCGGCGGTGCAGGAGCGGTGCGAAGGCTGAACTTGCGACTTCAGACGACGGAATCTCGGTTGCGTAGGAACGGCGCGAAGGCAGGGTGTTGCCTATTCGTGCAATCGACGGAGAGGCTGTGGGTAGCGCATTCCAGGTTGAGAGTCTCTTCGTCAACGGTGTTGCGGTCGCTTGCTTCGAGAATGACGCATTCTGTCGAAAATGTGAAACGGCGCGTTGCGCACCAGGTCGAGATCGTCCGAGGCAGGTTGCGCAGATAAAAGCTCCCTTTTGTACGGGCCTCGAGATTATAAGTGAAGCCATAGTGTGTGATTGTCTATTGAGGGGAATTTGATGCGGAAAAGAACGAAGAAGCTCGCAAAAGCCCAAGCTCCTCTTCGGTCTTTCCGGACTTTAGAAGCTTGGCATGGCCGTACAGATTGCATTACACAAAGGCTCAGAACACATCGTTTAGGGGACGTTGGAAAGTAATTTTTGATCGGTATAAAATGGAGCCAGCGGTACCTGGCTGTACATCGTATGCTACTTGGCAACATGAAGATCCGGCAACGAGATCAAGATGATTGTAGATAGAAGAGATGATTTGAAGAACGCCCACAATGCCGACCTCACTCTACACAATACACGGATAAGAATGCCCAACGCCGAATTCCCATTCAGTCCGTCCAATGTCCTCTTGGTAATGCATGTCCAGACCCCCTAAGTCTTCTCCAAATTTCAATCGTCCTTCCGCATGGCCGTTAATCTTTGCCTCTCATCGTCCGCCGGGCTCGAAGGTTCGACCTCCTCATCATCACTCCACTTGTCGTCTTCACCGACGGCGAAAATAGTGTCGCCGTCAAGACTCTCTCTGGGCGGGATAATAGGCTTCTGCGGCTTAGGAGCTGGCAGAGGGGAGACATCGCGGCTAGGGCTCCGTTGCTGCCGTACCCCAGGATCGTACGCGCGCTCTCCCTCTTCTTCGTCGAGTGAATCACGCAGAGAAGCGATCTCGAAGCCTTCGTCATCTTGCGCAATCTAGACTCCCGTAAGCAAAGCTGTATTTAACAATCCATGGAAAAACATACCTCGTCACTCATTGCGAATCGCCTGTTGTTGGCCGTCGGCCTCCACATGTATGCCACAAAGCACACATCGGCAAGGTACACCAAGTTCAACCATCCGTCCAGCACAAACCACCGCGTCTGCCAATGCGTAGGCGCAAACTCGGGGCTCGAAGCGCCAGCGAAGGTGAAGCTGTTGATGAAGAAGAACCCGAAAATGACGATGATGCTCGTCAGAATGCACCACCAGAGCTTCTTGTACATGCCGGCTTTGACGTGCTGCTTGCGCTCCATGAGATCCTTCATGGTGAGGTTGAGCGAGTTCAGAGTCCAGATGTAGAACGCCGTCAGGGTCGCAGAAAGTGGGAGGATGACCAAAAGCACCAAGGGACCCGCATCATCCGGTTTTATCGTCAACGAGGCAATGGCGTAGATGACACCGAAGACAAAGTGCGCAACAGCAAGCCATCGAACGACGGTCATCGTCTTCCCGAGAGTGGGCTTGACCACGCCGTATCCCATGCACACAATCAAAAGCAGGAAGAATGAAAAGGAGTTGCGGAAGGCGTTGAGGACAGCCACAACGATCATCAGCACTTTGGCCCCGAGGTTGTTGCCATGGCGGTTCTGGTAGTCATAGAAGCCCCATGTCATCAGCATTTCCAGGACCAAGAAGACGAGAATGGCGGTGATGTAGTTCTGGACCGCGAGGATGTCGTGCCGGTGCTGGAAGTAGAGGAAGCCCCAGAAGATGGACACAACAAAGTACGCGATGGTGATGCCGCCATAGAAGGGTAGCTTCGCAATCTGCGCAGCTGGGAGCTCTCCGTACGCATTCCTGAATGTCACAATAGCTTCATACTGGACGTCCTTTGTGTATGCCGCCGTCGCCACACAGTAGTATCCCGTCTTGAGCGCAGTCATCTGCTGTCCGTCGGCCGCGATCGGGTATTTGATGACCTGAGGGTCGTTGAGCTTGATCGCGGTGGTGCGGATGTTGTTTTTGGATTTGGCCGCGGCGTCGTCGGCGAGGATCCATTCGCCCTTATCGGTGGAATTGCAGAGGTTCGCATTGATCGTGTCATCGTTGCATATGTATTCGCGCTGCAGTCGTGTCAGTTTGGCCCGGCAGAGGTTTGCTAGCATGACGAACCTGATCTACGGGCTTGTCGGACGGCTTTCCGAGCAGCAGCGAGTCCTTCCACTCCCAGATGACCACCCCGACCGTAGGGTCCTCTATGTCCTTGTTCTTGTCGTTCTTGATAAACTTGATGTTGATGAAAGGATCGACCTTGCCGCCCCAGGACTTCTTGCTGTACATACCCGAGCATTTCTGAGCGTCATCTTGCGACTGGAGCCGGTCAGCTTTCATTTCTTCACTGAGGGATAGGCGGCGCGCATACCAGAGTCACATCGACGGCTGTCACCGCTGTGATTGTTGACAGCAGCAGCAAGCCGGCCGTCCGCCATAGCTTCATTGTGCCTTACGTAGCCTTGGGGCCAGCTGGCGGAGCGCGCCGGACTTTGGTGGAGATTCGATCGCGGAGGTGCGGTACGGGTGCGCGCGCGATAAAAGATGGTGTGTCGCGCTGGGTGTCAGGACGGGTCCCTCAGACGTCGTCGCGGGAGTGAGTGAAGGCTGATCGAAAGCCGCGTCCTCAGTTGTCTACATTTCCGCCTTGCGCGGCGGCCCGAGCGTCTGCGACGACCCCTGCCACTCTAGCGCCGACTCATAAGAAAATCGTCCAGATGTCGCCTCGCCTGCACACTCGACCTTGACACCGCAGCCATGCCAAGCAAGCACATTCCCGACATGACGGATGAGCCTTGTCGTCGATGCAAGGAGAACTTGCCCGTCCTCGTCGTGCGCTCGGAGCCTCTTTGCCGGTGAGATTGGTCCAATGAAGACTGATTCACATTTTGCTGACTCATCGCAGGGAGTGCTTTCTTCGATATGTCCAAACGAAAGCCATCAAGCGCATGGAGTCTTTTCGAGTCCGGAATGCTGCACCAGACCACCAGCGGAAGTTGCTGTTGGCACTATCTTTTGGCATCTCTTCGCTCACTCTCCTGCATATCCTTGACGGACAGCTCAAAAACCAAAAGCAAAGGACCGGTCGAACCGGCTTTGCACTAGACGTAGTTTTCGTTGACATTCCGAACGCCGAGACTGCAGCTTCCAAGGAAGAAGCTTTCATCAAGATCCAGGAAACGTATCCGGGTTTCCACTACAATTCCTTAGATCTTCACGATATATTCGAGATGGCATCAGAAGCATCTTTGTCAAGCCTGTTGTGTGGAGCAGATATAAAGGAGGACAACACGCCCACAGAAAAGCTCGCCAGCCTTGTCTTCTCACTCACTTCGGCAACTGCCCGCGCAGACGTCATCACCACGCTCAAGACCAGACTAATCGTGGAACACGCCAAGTCCACCGGCTGCGAGGGCATCCTCTGGGGCGACAGCACAACGAAGCTCGCAGAGAAGACTCTATCCGAGACAGCCAAGGGGCGAGGATTTTCTCTGCCGTGGCAGGTTGCGGATGGCGATTCACCCTTTGGACTTACTTTCAACTACCCGTTGCGCGACATACTGAAAAAAGAGTTGGTCTCATACGTCGATCTGATCGGGCCCTCTCTCGCCTCTCTGGTCCGCGATTCCCCCGCAGCGACGCAGGCGTCTACAAGCTCTAAGAATACGACCATCGATGATCTGATGAAGCAATACTTTGAGTCAGTCGAGGAGAACTTCCCGAGCATCGTTTCAAACGTAGTCCGGACGACAAGCAAATTGGAAGCCCCCGCTGTGGATTCTTCTGCGCCCCGATGCCATCTTTGCAGTATGCCTGTTAATGACGGCCGGTTCGGAATCCACGGCTGGGGAGGCGACCAGCAAGATGGCGTCGATGCAGTCGCAACCCCGGGCCCCCCCAAGCTGTGCTACGGCTGCACTCGGTCTATACCCAAACCAGCTACAAACACGAGTAATCGGTCATGACAATTGGAAAACGCGCATCCATGAAATTAGCGACCCAACACCCCTCAACGAAAATAGACGGATACTCGATACAAAGGCACAGCACCACACGACGATCCGCTCAACCGCGCAGCAATCCCACCTCAAAACTTTGCCAAAACCCCCTCGGTCCAATCCCACAACTCCTTCGCCAACTCTGCACTCTTTGCCGTCTTATCCAACATGGCCATCTTCTCAACCCCGACGGGATAATAAAACCCGCCACTCACCAACTCGCCCTTCTCCGCCGCGGCCGCACACCAAACCTGATTCCTACCGCCGCAATATCAGCAAAGCGCTCTCTTCCTCAGGACGCACCCCAAAGAGAGGAGAAACTCACCAGGACCCCTGATGCGGCTGCAACAACTTCAACCCCTGCGCCCAACACCCAAAATCAATAAACCACCGATTCCACCACGCCTGCGTATAATACAAATCCGTCAACACAACGCCCGGATGCACGCTCACGCTCGTAATCTCGGGGTGTCGCCGCGCTAGCTCAGACGCAAACAAGATATTCGCGAGCTTGCTCTGGGCGTAGCGGATCCAGCCCCCCATGATCCACCGCTTCATGGTGCCCCCCGCATTCAGCTCCGCGAAGGAGATGCCGTTCCGCGGGTGGAACTGGTACCCCAGCGACGAGAGCGTGAGGACGCGCACGTCGGCGCCGGGCATCTTGGCAGTGCGCAGGAGCACGGGGAGCAGGCAGTCGGTCAGCATGGCGTGGCCCAGGTGGTTGGTTGCGAATTGGACTTCATAGCCGTCTTTGCTGAGGGCCGCGGGCTGCGCCATGATGCCCGCGTTGTTCATCAATATGTCCAGTCTGTCGTGTTTGAAGTGCGTCTTTATGCTTTCTTTTACTGCGCCCAGCGAGGCGAGGTCCAGAGGCACGAAGGTGGCGCCGACGTGCGGGTGCTTGGTTGTGAGTTCTAAGACGAGAGCGTTGCCGGCCGTCGCATTGCGCCCGGATATGTAGATGTGCTGCGGGTTGTGGGCGGCTAGGTGTTTGGCTGACGCCGCGCCGAGACCCGTGGTGCCTGGGGGGTCGTCAGTTTCATGGAGAGGAAGGGTGGGAGAAGAGGGGGAGGCGGGTGGGGTGGGAGAGGGGGAGCAGTACCGCCTGTAATAAAAATCACCTTGCCCTCCAGAGACGGAATGTCCCTGACGGGGTCGAAGTCGGCGTGGCCTTCAATGGCCTTCAACTTGAACGTACTCATCGTAACGCTTCGATCTTTTCGTAACTAAAATAAAAACTTCTTCAAGAAACACACAGAGAGGGAGAGAGCTCGTCAGGGTCCTTGATAAAGTTGCTAATACTGATGTTGATGTCGAAGAGCAGTCGGATGTCGAAAGTGGGGAACAAACAAGACGTTCGATGTACAAAAAAAACAAACAGCCGAGCTCAAGAATGCCCCTTCATATCCCATCCCATCCCTCCTTATTTATACCCATCCACCAACCCGCCTTACCCACTCCCTCGGACCAAAAATCTCCCCATCCTCCCCACATCCTCGCCTCAAACTCCTCACTACCCCCGTGTGCAATTCCCACCGCCAACCCCCAGATCTGCACACCCACGCTATCTCCGATTGGCCGCGGTTCCCGTCTCCCGCCCATCCGCGCTTAGAACACGCGAGCGCTAGGCCGAGTTCAGCATAGCGGGATAAGCGGCCTGCATGGTCGTCTGGAAGGAGTAGGCGCGGGATCTCGTGCGGCACGGGACGAAGGATGCGCGGGTGCTGGATTGGGTGTAGGGGGGTAAGCGGGGTGCATATAAACTCTTCGTCTACGGTGCTGGTGCCGCGATGGAAGGCGGAGCGTACGTAGGCGTCGACAAAGTGTTTGCACGAGCGTCCGCAAGGCAGCTCCGTATCTTCTCGTCCGCGAACGCACGGCGGATGAAACAAAGGAAGGGAGGGACGTCCTACGAATTATTCCATTATTGGATATTGGATGTTGGTTGATGGAGGGATTCGCCATGCCGACCGTACACATATCCAGCCCCAGGCTCGAAGCACCTCGCGGCATCGGCTTTACGCAGAAGGGGGAGTTGAAAGAGGTGCGTGTGCTCAAATCCCCTTCCCTCACTCGCACAACCCCTACCCTACTACCCTACTACCCCTACACCGGCGCCTATCCAATCCCTTTATCGACCCAGCCCAATCGGACGAAATGCTATATAGAATGTGTGCTGACAGCACTGATACGAAGGCGCGAGCTCTGGAAGAAGACTGGACAGGCAAGACATCGTCGCGCGAACGGCGCAAATTGCAGAACAGACTGCATCAGCGGGCATGGCGTACGAGCCCTACCCCCACCCTCCTACCATCCTTCCCACCCCTGTTCCAAGGTGTTCGAAAGAAGGGCACTTCGCTGATGCAGGTACGCCCAGGACGACGCAGAGCCGCGCTAAACAACAACGCCGTTGAAACGACCGCATCGTCGTGTATACGGGTCGAAGATGATACGCTGACCTCCGCCTTCGAAGCCGCCGCTCGGGCCTTCCTCCCAGAAGACACCAACGAAAGACATGCCAGTGTAGAAGGAGCACGGCCAAATACTCACACCCAAGTCGCCTTCCCCGCCCCCAAACCCACAGCCCAAAAACCCCCTCTCATCCCCCCACTCCTCCCCTACGTCAAACTCGACCGCCCAAGCTGTCTCCCGCAGCCCTCCCCATCCTTCGTCCACGCCCCGCCAATCATTACCCTCAAGTTCCCTCTCTCGCCCGACCACCACCTCATCACGCTAATCCAATACAACGTCTTCCGCGCCGTGATGACAAACTTCATACTAACGGGCCAACTGCACACGCTCCGCGAAGAATGCAGCGTCATCGCCGCCCTGCCCATGCTGCACAACCCGCCAGCCACACCACCGCCCACCTTCGCGCCGACAGGGCTCCAGATGCGTGTCCGACATAGTCAGTGGATCGATTCGGTGCCGTGCCCGCGGCTAAGGGATAATTTGATCATGGCGTCTGCGGGGACCTCCGCATCGCCTACTACTTCCGCCGGAGATGAAGCGGGGAAGAGACTGGATGAAGACGAGCTTTGTACGGATATCTGCGGGGGGATATACGAGGGGTTCGACGACTGCGCGCAGAAGGGACTGCTGGTTTGGGGGGATCCGTGGGTGGTGGCGAATTGGGAGGTTTCCCCGGGGTTTGCGCGGAAGTGGGGGTGGTTGTTGAAGGGTTGTGGGGAGATGATTGGGGCGTCGAATCGGTGGAGGGAGAGTCGGGGGGAGGAGGCGCTGGTGGTGGAAGAAGTTTAGGGGGATTTGGTGTGGACTTGGAGGCGTATATGCGACGTCCAAGTTGCGGGATCTGCATAGGGTGGGATCGTGGTCTATCGGAATTCGTGTGAGCAGGTACACCCCCGGACTTGCCCTTACCTGAGGTATTGTGTAACTATGAACTCGCATATCTAGGCAAAACCCAGGACTTGGTTATACCTGAGACATGGCGTGACTGTGAAGAATGGCCGAGACACAATAGGGGATGACGCATAGTATGAGGGGTATCATTGAACCTCTTGTTACAACCTCCGACGACTGAAAGCCCAGTACGCTTTCCAAGGCAGTTTCCAGTCCGCCGTGCGTAAGGAGTTGTCGAATATATCAAAATCGGCCTTTTGGAGTCGATCGAGCCACGACTGGGTCGAGATACTCGGCATGAAGACCCCGAAGGCTCTCTCAACCTCAGCGAGCTTGGTCTCCGCTCCGGTGCTCAGCTCCCGTGGGCTATAATTATGCTCCTCTTCGTTCTGGTGCTCAAAGTCATGACCAAGTGTTCCCTCGGCACGCAGCTTAGCGAGCATTTCCCGCGCCGTGATGAGGTGGTCGTTGGCTCGTGTTGCGACGGTGAAGACAGCGTCCCGAAGACCTGGTGCTGCAGCGCCTTGTCGGAACACATCTTCCTCTCTGACGCCCGCCTCGGCCATCACATCGAGGGGTAGAAGAACGGCGCCCTGGGTTGGCCCTGATGATCCAGTGACACCGCCGCTTATTCCGAGCGGTTGCTGGGGAGGGAAGGCAATGAGGGGTATGCCTCGCAGCACCGCAGCGATGCCCATAGCCTTGCCAATGTGTGATGCGATGTGATCCGTCGTAATCGAGGCCTGTGGCAGCGCCGATAGCGTCAGGTATAGCATGGTGGAATACGTGTTCTCGGCATAGCTTTCGAGCGACGACAAGGTCGGGTAGGGCGGATTTCCCAGATATTGTTCCCGTGTGTTGATGATGCGATGGAGCCAGTTCTTGCTCAGCCGAGCCTTCCCACCCGAGCGCTCATGCAGGTCTTCGGCAGCTTTCGCAAGCAAGATAGCAACGGGCTCTTTAGGAGGAGCCCCAGACAGGGCTTTCGTCACCGTGTCCCGCCAAAACTGCATGCGCATCATGCCAATGGTGGGTGTGCTTGTCGTGTCGGCCACGCGGGCGACATCGACGTTGAAGGCGCGGATCGCGAGGTAGGCATCGCGGGAAGAGGGGGGGACGAAGGTCTGGAGGATGTGGGAAGGGGCGTCATATGTTCTGCGAAGAACTGTGGTTAGCGATGCGCCGGGCTGGGAAGGAGCATGGCGTACTTGACGAGGTTGGCACAGTACGCTCTCGCTCGGTCAGTCTCGGCGACCGAGGGCCGCGCAGAGTTCTTTAGACATGGCGAAGCATGAAGGAGCCTTCTCAAAGACAGTCTATGTGGTCTGTAGGTGCGCCATGCGGGAGCGAGGGGGAACTGTGACGGGCGCATTGAGATTTTTGGGATGGAAGGTTTATGCTCCTATGACGCGAATTGGGAAGGCATGGCTACACGCGAAAAAAAGAGCCCTCAATTAGGGAAGCGATGTCAGCCGAAGCACGATATTGCACAGCTAAGAGTACATCGGACGCGATGGTGTAAGAGTGAAGAATGCGCGGGTGGCTAATTAGCGCATGACGCTATCACAGATGAGGGCGTTCCTCGGCTAGCATGCGCGACCGTGAAAGCGTGTTTCGCCGCTCGACGCGCTTTGAACTGAAAAGTACGCCGCGCCCAAACACGCCCATCACCACCATGGAGTCGCCCCATCCCGAGGAGAGACCCCTCAAGAAGCGCCGTTTCTTCGCCGAAGACTCGTCGCCCGTCCACGTTTCGCCAATTCGCCCCGCATCGCCGCAGCCTTCCGTCGGGAGTGCGGCCAGCCCACTCGATATACCTGAGGATGAGAGCGGAGTACAGAATCAAGGGGATCTGGACGGGTTCGACATGGACACTCTCCAGGCCATCGTTGGAGAGCTCCCGCTTCCCACGCTACAGAAGCTCAAGGCTGTGAGCGGAAACAACGTGCAGCGAGGTAGGTGGTACCCCTCGAACGAAGACCTCTGCTGATATGGCCAGCGATCAATTTGTATCTCGATGGCTCGTGGAAATCTGCCCCGTCTTCCATGACCGTTGTAGCACCACAGTCGCAGGCATTACCCGTCCAGACGACGCTCGCAAACACGCTCAAGAGAAACGATTCGAACGCCTCCACACCCGACTCTGGCTCGTCTACTCCAATGGCTCCCATAGTAAAGGTGATGCCAAGCAAACGGTACATTGGTTCTTTTGGTGTTGTGGGATGGTCTACAAAGAGCGGCACAGGGATACTCCGGCACGATGAGAGAGTGAGCATCGAACGTCAAAAGGCGCCGCCCAAGCAAGCCAAGGGCGCCAAGCGGGTGTTGCAGCTCAAGAAGCAGGACGTCATGGTGCGCTTCACAAACGACAGAGGAGAAGAGGTGGGACGATTGGAGAACGAGTCCGCCGCCTGGATCTCCACACTGCTGGACCAGAAGGTATGCTCTTTTGAAGGGAAGGTGGTATACGTTCCAGACAGGATCAAGACCGGCGAGACCATCTACCTGCAGCTTCGCGCCTATTTCGTACGCAGTGCCTTCGACAAGAGGAGATTCCAAAAACCGGACAACAACCGCGAGATCAACCTCTTCGAACAGAAAGAGAGCTCCGACGAGCGGGACCTGCGCTTGTGCCAGGTTGGGCTGATGAAACTCTTCGAGGCCATCAATCTTCACCCAACCCGCCAGAACGAGACGACTGAGAAGCATAAACGAAAAGGGCTCTTGCAAGCCGCCGAGCAAGCCGAGAGCGAGCAGAAGCCGAAAGCGAAGAATGCGAATGCTGCCGAGCCCGGCTCTTCCCCTCCATCAGATGAGGCTGAAGAAGGCGAGGAACTCGAGCAGGACCAGTTGGATTCCTTATACAAAAAGGCGCAATCGTTCGACTTCAACACCCCGGTCATGGACCCTGCAGATACCTTTGCTATGGATCTCCGCAAGTATCAAAAGCAGGCACTGCACTGGATGGTTGGAAAGGAGAAGCACGAACCAGCCAACTCCAATGAGGAATCCATGCATCCTCTTTGGGAAGAATACGAGTGGCCGACACAAGACGCTGACAGCATGCCTGTGCCATTAATTGAGAACCAGGTGATGTTTTACGTGAATCCATATTCCGGTGAGCTGTCGTTGGAGTTCCCCAAGCAGGAGCAAAATTGTCTAGGCGGCATCCTTGCTGATGGTATGTGGCCCCGCGTACGTATGATCCGGATATGGCAGGTGCTGACATGCAGCAGAAATGGGTCTCGGGAAGACTATCGAAATGCTTAGCTTGATCCACACCCATAAGACCGAAGTCATCAAGGATGCATCATCAGCTACAGTGAGGAGCCTTCCGCGACTGCCGAAGAACAGTGCGGTGGTAGAGTCCGCACCATACACTACACTCGTGGTGGCCCCCATGTCACTGCTGGCGCAGTGGCAAAGCGAGGCTGAAAAAGCTTCGAAAGAGGGTACTCTGAAGGTTGTAGTATACTATGGCTCTGACAAGGCTGCAAATTTGCAGAAGCTCTGTTCCGCATCGAACGGTGCGAATGCTCCAAACGTCGTCATCACGAGCTACGGTGTCGTGCTCTCCGAGTACACGCAGATAGCAAAAGATGACGGAAACAGGGGTTCTCATGGTGGAATCTTCTCGCTCGACTACTTCCGGGTCATCCTTGATGAGGCGCACTATATCAAGAACAGAAACTCAAAGACGGCCAAGGCGTGCTACGAGCTCAGCGCAAGGCATCGATGGGCTCTTACCGGCACACCGATCGTGAACCGGCTCGAGGATCTCTTCAGCTTGGTCCGCTTCCTAAAGGTCGAGCCGTGGAGCAATTTCTCCTTCTGGAAGACGTTCATCACTGTGCCTTTTGAGGCTGGTGAATTTATACGCGCTTTAGATGTTGTCCAGACCGTCCTTGAGCCGCTCGTGCTGCGCCGGACGAAGGACATGAAGACACCCGATGGCGAAGCACTTGTTCCTCTGCCCCCTCGATCAATCGATATCGATAGGGTTGAGCTGTCCCAGGATGAGCGCGATGTGTATGACCATATCTTCCTGAGAGCGAAGAACGTCTTCAAAGCCAACGCCGATGCTGGAACCCTGCTGAAGTCATACACCACGATATTTGCTCAGATTCTGCGCTTGCGTCAATCCTGCTGCCATCCGGTGCTTACGCGCAAGGCCAACCTTGTAGCTGATGAGGAAGACGCGGCTTTGGCGTCTGACCTCGCAAATGGCCTAGCCGACGACATGGATCTCGCTAGCCTCATCGAGCGCTTCACGACCGAAGGGGACCAGGACGTCAACAAGTTCGGCGCCCACGTGCTCAAGCAGATCCAAGACGAAGCCGACGCAGAATGCCCCATCTGCTCCGAAGAGCCGATGATCGACCAAGCCGTGACCGGCTGCTGGCACTCGGCCTGCAAAGACTGCCTCCAGAACTACATCAACCACCAGCGCGACAAAGGCGAACTACCGCGCTGCTTCAACTGCCGCGAACCCATCAACGCCCGCGATCTCTTCGAAGTCGTCCGACACGACCACCTCCCCGACGACGACAACCTCCGAAGCGACTCCTTCGGCTCGCCCCCACCAACCTCAACACTACCCCCCCGCGTCTCCCTCCGCCGCATCGGCCTCACCGGCTCCGCGAAAACCCAGGCCCTCCTCACCCACCTCAAAGCCATCCGGCGCGACGACCCGTCCACCAAATCCGTCGTCTTCTCCCAATTCACCTCCTTTCTTGACCTGATCGAGCCCGCGCTCACTCGCGACCACATACCCTTCCTGCGCTTCGATGGCTCCATGAATCAGAAGGCGCGGGCTGCTACCTTGATCGAGTTTATGCAGAGCAAGAAGGGGGTTGTGTTGTTGCTGAGTTTAAGGGCGGGTGGAGTCGGGCTGAATTTGACGTGTGCGAAGAGAGTTTTTATGATGGATCCGTGGTGGAGCTTTGCAGTTGAGGCGCAGGCTATCGATCGGGTGCATCGCATGGGGCAGGAGAGTGAAGTTAAGGTTGTTAGGTTTGTGGTCGAGGGCAGTATTGAGGAGAAGATGCTTAGGATTCAGGAGAGGAAGAAGTTTTTGTGAGTTTTTTGCTTCTTTCCTTGGGCTTAAGAGGATTTTGTGCTAATTTGGTTACAGGGCAACGAGTCTGGGTATGATGAGTGACGAGGAGAAGCGTGTGCAGCGCATTGAGGATATTAAAGAGTTGTTGAGTTGAGGAGGGGGTTTATCGTGGAGCATCGCTTTTTTGGACGTTTGGGAGGTGTGTAGGATACGAGGCTTTCTGGGACCGCGTCTTTTGGGTTTGGGCAAGTGGGGCTGGGTTGTATACTGAGCTCCCGTCGCATATATTACGTATACTCGAGGTTCAGCGTAGCATAGCATAAAGGCGTTTGCATCTTTTTTTCTCTCGCGCAACACTAACACTATTTACTCTCCTCCTTTCTATCCGCACGTCCTAGTCCTCGCAATGGCTTTCTCGCCTTTCTCGTGCGTCGCTTCGTTTCTTGGCTCTTTTCGGTTCGACCAAGCCTCTCTTTCTCTTTTACTGGTTTCGAGCGACTGGGTGGATACTGGGTAGTAAATCCCGTGCCAGGCGTGTAATACATCGTCTAATTAGACCGGCGTTGGCGTTGGGTTGGAGGAGGCGTCTACGTCTAGAGGTTCCGCTGCAGCCATGCAG
>MU005573.1:203498-254602 GCA_010405425.1 Lentithecium fluviatile CBS 122367
TTCGTATCACCATGGTCTAGATCTTTGTGATGCGTGAGGGAGGCGGAGGCGGAAATCGATCGGCCTTGTTTATTTGATTTGTTTGGTTGTTTCTTCGGTTGCTTGGGTGGCTTGTGAAGGGTGAGGATGGATTGGAGGTGGAGGTAGCGTTGAAAGTACAAGTGTACACTAAACTAGTGTTACTTGCGTTGCTTTCCGCACATATATAGAGAGCAGGTGTAAAGTCGGCGCACCGACAGGTTTAACCGCGCATCAATCAGGCTACGGTGAATTCGTTTCGAACGTACGCCTGCATTTCAAGTACACGCATGTACAAGTGTACACTAGACCAGTCTTCCTTTCTTCGCTTTTTGCACATCTGATCTGATTTCAGGTGGGCGGAACGGACCCATGCCTTCCGTCACTAATCATTCTGCTTCCTCTGGCAATCCATTTGTAAGTATTGCGAACTTATTTAGACGCGCAGCCAGTTTGCGTCTTGCACATAAGTCCAACCACCTATAGGAACAACAACGCTTCGCGGTCTTTAAAAAGCTCAAGCTCCTTCCTTCCTTCCTTCCTTACTTTTCCCTTGGGACGTTCTAGGTCTTCGGCACACATTCAGGCTTGCGATGGTCGCGACTCGTGCTTCCGAGATGCGAGCGAGCAATCGAATTGCAGCGTTCTCGCTCCCTCGATTCGAGCTTGCATCTGCCCTGCCTACGCTTCGTTGCGTTGCACCTTCAGTCTCTTGCGTGCAAATGTGCGACAAGATTCATGTCCCTCTCCCAGCCACCAGCTCCCGTTGGCAGCATACCGAAGCCACTCGCTTGCGTGTCCCCATCGCCGGATCGGGCGTCTGATAACCAGCCCAGGCCCTCCGTATTCGCGATCCCATCCGTCCGCCAATCTCCCCTCCTCAGCTCCCCGAGCTCCCCGCGACGCTGGTACCCGCCGGCGTTTGTGGCGTGAGCTACCCACGTCACCTCCTGCTATGCTTAGCTACCCCGCCAGGCCCACACCCACCTACACTAACCCACCGCGGGCAGTCGTCCTGCACGCCTCTATTGAAACCATGCAGGAAGACTTCACATGCACGCTCCGGTTTAGTAAAGCGGGTTGCATACACGGCCGCGAATCAGGGGTTTGTTGAGCGGGGAGGCTGGGATGGGGTTGCAAAAGCGGTGGCGGGCTTGAGTAGGCAAACAAACGAGAGGCTGAGGGAATATGCCGATGGAGAGGTAGTAGTGAGGGGTAGGTAAGAAGAGAAGAGAAGTAGGGCTAAATGCGGTTGCGGACTGCGTCTGCAGGTCTGTATGCGGTCTGTATGTAGAATACTGTAGACTATGAGGGAAAAGGGAAGTAGGTGGTAATTGGTGGTGGTAGAAGGACGACGTCGGAGCGGAAGGGTCGCAGAACCGGTCAGCGGGTGGAGGGGCCATGTGTGGGATGTGTGGAGCCACGGCGCTTGGGTATAAGGGGTGTTTGGTTGGTTGGTGCTGTGGGTGAACTGGGTGGTGTGAGTTAATGCTTCCGAACGATGTTATTTGGCGAGGCTGAATGGCAAGCTTGTTGGAGATCGCTGTAGTTGTGGATTGTTCAGGGAAGGATGAGCGCGAAGATGAGGCTCTGAATTATGAAGAAACTGTCAAATACAGGTAGAGCGGTAAGATTTCACTTCGATTAGTTATGAGAAAAACGTGGTATTCTCGTCATCTTCCGCCACCAGCCATAATGCTATACCCCTGATTATTAATTCCAACATTACGCGTACATTTCAGCATTAGCATATCTCGTCATGAGAATCATAAAATAACAAAATTCCTCCTATTGCACTAACCGCTCATTATATCCATCCCAAACCCAAACCGGCCGCACCAATCAAGAATCCCTCGATTCCACCAATAGCCATCGTACCTCTCGCCTGCACTGCTGCGCCCGTAAATTCGGGTAGCTCGGACGTCGAGGACGGACCCTCAGACGTGCTGTTCGCGCGCGTGGTCGTCGTGCTATAACTCGGGATCGGCGCGGGAGCTTCCGAAGTCGTGAATGTGGACGTCGGGGTATCGCTCGAGGACTCGGATTCCGAGGTTGTGCTTTCGACGGTGGTGGGCGGTGGGGGAGGGGAGCTGGTCGAAGCTGGGGTGGTAGTGGCGTCAGCAGCACTGCTAGAAGACGAAGAGGGGACAGAGGTTTCAGTTGTAGAGGGCTCAGGAACGGGGGTTGTACTTGACGTCACAGTTTCCTGCGGCGGCGGAGTCTCTGTCTCAATGACAGTAGTAGGTTCCGGCGTGCTGGTCGCCGGTCTCCGCGATGTGACTGTGGTGGTGGGAAGGGTGTCTGATACGTTTTCGGTTTGCGTGACTTGGGCTTCTGAGGCGGGAATGCGGTTCGTGACGGTTGCGCCTTCGGAGGCGCGGGTTTCGATGTAGGTCACGCTGCCGAGTGTCTTCGTGTCGGGAGATGCGGTTGAACCGACGATGGGATCGCAGGCGCTGGGGCCGATTGTTTCGCCAAGCTGCTCGACAACAGTGGGAATTTCGTTGAGATAGTCGACGACGACGGGTGGGACGAAGTTCTGGTCGGGGATCGAGGATGTGGGGATGATCAGCGGCGCGAAGTTCGTCGGCGACGGGAGATCCAGAGTGAGGGTAGAGCTGACGCAAGTGGTAGCAATGGCTTCGACCTCTATGTGGCTAAAGGTTGCATAGGCAGCGTAGACGGTAGGGTACGTGAGTGTCACGCCCTCATACACCCAGGTGAGGGAATTCGGGCTCGGCGCCGGGAGGGGTTCCGTGTGTAGGCTTGAGCTGACATCTTGGTTGGCAGAGTTGAAGTAGATGTCGAGAGTCACGACGGGGAGGTAGGTTGTGCTGGTTATGACATCCGCAGGGTACTCCAGACGGGTGGCAGTCACGTCAATCTGGCAGCCCGTTGTGCACGTAATCGAAGGCAGCGGCGTCGAGCTTGGTGTAGCAGTTGTGGTCACGGTGGTGCTGCCAACCGAGATGGTGGTGAAGGTCACCGTGGAGAGAATGGTCGAAACGATGGTGCTTGCGGGAAGTGTAGTGGTCAGCGTTTCCGTGGTCCCAGGAGCAGTAATTGTAATGGTCTGGGTATCTCCAGGAAGCGTGGTAGTCAGCGTTTCGGTGGTTCCCGGACCGACAATTGTGGTAGTGACGACCTCTCCGGGAAGGGTAATGGTCGAGAAAATCGTGGTGACGGAGGATGTGGTGATGGTCTCCGTGATCGAAATCGTCTGTGTGGGACCAGGCGTCACCACCGTCTGCGTTGGGCCGGGTGTTTCAATCGTTTGTGTCGGTCCGGGGGTCTCAATAGTCACCGTGACAGGGACCTCAACCAGAGAAGTAGTGGTAATAGTCAAGGTGGTAGTGATCGGTGTTCCTGAAACAGTCGTAACACTAGTAATCGTCTCTGTAATCGTGGAGGTAATGGTGTCCGTCGTGACTATGATCTGCGTGGGGCCTGGAGTCTCAATCGTTTGTGTAGGGCCAGGAGTCACAACCGTCTCCGTGGTCGTCTGGGTCGGCCCGGGAGTTTCGATGGTCAATGTGACCGGGACCTCGACCAGAGACGTTGTAGTGATAGTCAGGGTCGTAGTCACAGGGATTCCTGACACAGTGGTCACGCTGGTAATCGTCTCCGTGATGGTGGAAGTAATAGTGTCCGTGGTGACGATGATCTGCGTGGGTCCAGGAGTTTCGATCGTTTGGGTTGGCCCAGGTGTCACAATCGTTTCGGTAGGTCCAGGCGTTACAATCGTTAGGGTGGGTCCAGGTGTCTCTATTGTTACGGTGGGTCCGGGAGTCGTCACCGTGAAGCTCTCGGTCAATACTGTGGTATAAGTAGAGGTATTGTAGATGGTGGACCAAGACGTGATGGTTACAGCAGGCACTGGTGGGATATTAGTCTACGAGCTGATATGATAAGATGGGGATGCTCACGAGTCGTAGTTTCTGTAATGGTGACTAGGACAGATGTAGTATACGTTGATGTGAGGACTGTCGAATAAGTGGTGGTACTCCAATCCGTGGTGGTGAAATTCAAAGTATGGTCCACGGTAGTGGGCGTGAACTATCGAAAGTGTCAGCAGACGAGCCTAAGAGAAAGCATGTCTCCGGCAGCATTGAGGCGCGAGTTATGACCATTGAAGCCGGCCATTTCAACCGTTGACAAGACCATGGGGGTGGAACAAGGGAGGATGGGCTTTATGTGTGTAGTGCACCCCAAGGAAAAGTAGGCAGCGCCAAGAAATCGTTGAAGAATAAACTTACATCTGTGACGGTTGCCGTGGTCGTATCTGTGGTCGTATCTGTAGCCGTAACGGTGTCATGCTCGGTCAAGGTCTCGGTGCAGGTCTGTCACGTGTGAGCTCCGCATGCCATCAATTGATTCAAGCTTGGAAACGTACCGTTGTCTCTGTCGCTGTATCCGTAACCGTGGAGAGGTCCGTCTGGTCGAGTTAGCAATTGAATGGTGATATCAATCGCATTTACTCACCTTTGTCTCTGTGAGAGTGGACAGATCAGTTTGCGTGGTCGTCTTGTTGTCATAAAGTGTCGTGGTCTCCAGCAGGGTGGTTGTGTTCCAAAGAGTGGTAGTGTCTGTCTTGGTCTCGTAACATGTTGTCGTTTCCGTTGATGTTTTCGTCCCCCAACTGGTCAACCATGACGTTAAAGTAGTTTTGATTTTGGTAGTAGAGGTAGAGGTGCGGGTGACGGTTGACGGGTGACAATATCCTGGGCCCTGAGTAGTGGTGCGGGTGATGGTCGACGTCGACGGGGTGCAATGGGTGTCGTTGGTAGCAATAACTGAACCGGCAAGGGCCAGCAACGGCAAAAAGCTGCGCATTATGGGAGCGAGAGAACGCTACGCCGGCTGAACGAGTGAGACGCAGCTTGAAGCTGACGACTATCAGCGACCACGTGATGTGACAGGGTAGACTTCAGGAAGCTGGACAACAAAGAACATGTAGCTGTTTCAAGTGGGACGGAGGCGCACGACGTGCGTACAGGTGACGCAAAGGAAGGACAATCGGGAAGGTGAGACGACTGGCAGTTCACGACAGCATGTGGAGGCTGGGTCAGGACGGCGTGAAGCTCACTTACCTCGAGCAGACGATGGCTAGGACTCAAACCTGCGGAAAAGCTCGCGAGGTAGCGGCAGGACGCGTGACTTTAAGAAGGCCCGCAGCTCGACCGGGCTGCAGATTCGGAAGCATGTTGAGCTGGCGGGGCTGGGCTCGATCAAGATCTTCCCCAATAATCCTGCCAGGGCATGGTAGTCATGAATGGTCCGGGCGGAGACATGCAAGTGGAAGGCAGAACGAGGAATCCGGCAGCGCTCCGAGGGCCGTTGCGCTCGGCGGAGGCCGTACCAGTGGACGACTGAGCATACAGCCTCACTAGCCCCAATTGGAGCATATGCGCACCGGCAAAAGGAAACAATGAAGAACGCCACAATGGATAACGTGAGCGGCGAAGACATTAGGGCCAAGCCGCGAGGTGTGCCTGTGGAATACGGCGTAGCACTCGGTTCGTGCTGGGCAGGTACGGATGAACGATTGGGTCAGATGGTGTGCTTGCGGGTGCTGAGGTCTAGAGAGGCCTCTCTGCTACACCCATGGCGATTGCGGGCAGGGATGTATATGACAGCCGCTTCTAGCTAGCTGGCTGCCGTTGTGGGCTAGATAACTGCAGCCCGTCATGGCCGGATCGCTGCTTGGCGAGAGCGCCTGGGCGGATTCAGTGAGGGACGGCACAGCGTACGTAGTGCTTTGGGGGCTGAAGAGGTGGGGAGCAGCGAGCATGTACGAGCGCCCTCGGGAGGCGTGTTTGTGGGCCGGGGAGCTGGCCGGAGCGAACCGCCAGTTCTCGTCCAGGCCACGGCACTGTGAGAGTGTGGTTGTGCAGATGATGGCTGGCCGTGGAGGAGCCATCCCAAGCAGTGCGGTTGGAGAGGGTTGAGGTGTATGGTGTCCCACGCGTCGTGACCGCGCGAGAGCGAACGCCTGAAGGGTAAAAGCGGGGCGCGACGTTGGCGCTGATTGGGCCATGGGCCGCTGAGTAAGATGGTCTAGCCGTGTTGGGCCAGTAGCCCGCAGCCATGGCGGAAAAAGTACCCAACGCGTGTTTTCTAGCCACCTCTTCCTGCACCTCTTCTTGGATGCATGCAACCCTCTCGCATCTGGCGCCATCACTCGCGATGACCAGATACCAGCCCTCGGGCCCTGTGTGCTCCTTTTATCCTCCAATGGGAGGCTTCGCTGGCGCTCAAAGGATCCTGCACCACCCCTCACCGGTTGCGCAAGATGCTGTCCAGTAGACTACCGGCGCCTCTGCAGGTGACGACCCCCCATAGGCCCCAGATTGCCCTATCAATATCATGCCCCGCCCGTGGCACGGCGTGGATCGTCAAAGAACGCAGCCGGGCGAGAGCTCCCCTCGCTTTCTCCCGATCCGAGCATTGGTGTCGTGGCATCCCACCGTGACTTTCGAAGCCTTTGAGCTGACCCGCCCCGGCGCGCCCGTGGTCCGATCCTCTTACATGCATCTTTTCGGCTTAAGCTGACCACCGTCCTCACGCGAGGCTGTCTGGGTTTTTGTCAAGGCCTTAGCTCTGTCTTACCAACCCGTCCCGTTTCTTTGTTGGGTGTTATCGCTCCCGGCTTCTTCTATTCTTCCTCCCGCTCGTCATGCTCGTTGCCCCCGAGCCAAAATGTTCTTCTGGAAGCGCGCCGACGCAAACACGACCAGCGGCCCTACCGTTCCATTAGCGATAGAGCCCAGCGGAAATTTCGAGGGAAACGACGGAAAATGGTCGACATTTTACATCAACCTCGGGGACGATGGGACGGGCCACGGTCAAAACTTCAGGGTCCTGCCCTTCCTGTCGTCGCCGGTCACAATGGTTCCAGCCCAGTCCGAATGGTGCAATCAAGACTGCGCGGCGAAGCGTGGGATGCAAATCTTCAACGGTGAACAGCCTCTTGGGTACGAGACAGATTCATCAAAGGCATGGGTGAAAGCTGGAATCTATGAGATACCGAGGCCCGACTGGTG
Source organism: Lentithecium fluviatile CBS 122367 (assembly GCA_010405425.1). Lineage (NCBI taxonomy): Eukaryota > Fungi > Ascomycota > Dothideomycetes > Pleosporales > Lentitheciaceae > Lentithecium > Lentithecium fluviatile. The sequence continues at coordinate 210,560 of MU005573.1, forward strand.
GAACCCTGGGGAACTGAATGGCACCCTCGGCCGTGACAATGTCGGCCTGGGCCAGAGCTCGTCGTTAAGTCCCGTTCTGGCCTCGCAATTCGTCATGACATACACGTCTGGGGAATATTATCTTGGATCCTTCGGACTGGCCGCCGGAACACTTGCTGCTGGAAACAGTCAAACGCCCCCATTCTTGTTCAATTTCGCCCGAGGGCCGCCTCAACTCATCCCGAGTGTATCGTTCGGTTACACCGCGGGAGCCTCCTACCGTATGTCTACTCCATGCCGTCTGCCCTGCTGTCACATTATTACTCACAGAATCCTCGCCGTCGATCGACAAGCTCATTGTCTCCTGTTGTTTATAGAATAGGTATTATGCTAACTTTGGTGTAGGCAATGATGAAAAAGGGGTCACCGGCAACCTCATCCTAGGCGGCTATGATGCTTCTCGAGTAAAGGTCGAGAAAGGCGCTAGCATCAAAATGCCGAGTCAACAGAACAACACTCTTGTTGTTGGCGTCCAGTCCATAATTTATACGCCCGACCCTGATAAGGAGGCCAATGCGTTTTCCTTCACAGATGAGTCAAAAGGGTTTCTTGCCACGATCGACTCCACATTACCATACCTATACCTTCCGGATGCTGTCTGCGATGAATTCGCTGAGAGATTTGGTCTCGTGTATGATGAAAAGCACGATATTTATACAGTGAACTCGACGGCCCATCAAACAAATGTAAACTTGAACGCTACAGTGTCGTTCAGAATTGGAACCGGGCCCGACGCTAGCGACCCCTTCGCCTCCATCGAACTTCCATACGCCGCGTTCTATTACACCATAGACCAGCCGCTTGTCGAAAACGCAACCGAATACTTCCCTATCAAGAAGTCACCGAATGGAATCTACGTTCTCGGCCGCACATTCCTCCAAGAATCCTACGTCATAGTCGACTACGAGCGCTGGAACTTCACGGTTGCCCCTGTACTATACTCGCAGAACACAGACGAGCATGACCTTGTGCCTATCTGGAACACGACATACTCTCCGTCTGTCCCCACTCCAACATCGATTGCATCTGGCGGTGGCAGCGGTCTTTCGCCTGGAGCTGTTGCTGGTATAGTGGTCGGTGTAGTAGTAGTCTTACTCCTTGCCGGTCTCGCATTCTTCTTCCGATGGAAGAAACGCCAAGCCAAGAGGCAACTTTACGCCGAAAAATCAGGTGAGGAGATCGACACAAGTCTCGCGGGTGGCGAAGTTAAACACCGGAGGGTTTCCGAGCTCGACTCGGAGCCTCCCAACTCACCGAAATCGTCCATTGCGGGTCTATACGGTCGCGACCAGAAAGATGTGGTGCCTTTTCCCCCGATCAACGAGATGGAGAGTCCACCAGCGGAACTATACAGCCCACCACCTCTATCAAGCACCCACAGCGATGGTAATGGCATCGGCGACTACTTCCTTGCGGGCAAGGTAAGACGGCGCGGCGCGACGCGGGAATCGTCTGGAAACAACACACCCGGCACCCCAGACATTCTCGGTGCAGCTCCTCTCGCAGAACTCCCCGGCGACGACGGAAAATACCAAGTCGGCGGAGTCCACTTCGACCCGATTCCTTCGCCTAAGGGAAGTCCCGTTCACAGCCGTGGACCCAGCGACACCTCACTGCAATCCAAGATCGACGAGGTAATGACAAGACCGGAAAAGTCACCACAGCGCGACCCGGAGGCACACCCAGACGCTATTGCGGAAGCAGAAAAGGAGGAAGATAAGAAAGAGGAGAAAGAGGAAGGCGAGGCGCAGCCTGAGGTGGCACTTGAACGCCGAGCATCGCACACGCGGGGTCTGAGCGACACCACCGTGCAGAGCGACACTACAGTCGTGTCGCAACCCACGCCTGAAGAGCTCGAACAATGGGCTCTGGGTGGCGAGGAGGGTCCTCGGCGGCCGTTGTCTGAGTAAGGAAAGGCGCGCGAGTTACTCATCGCTCTTATAACGCCCGTGATCACCTGGGGGCTCAGCTTACGCCTTGAAGGATTGCGGCGATGTTTTCACGACTTAACGAGACGATTATACAATTGGGGCCAAAACTGAGACAACACTTCGGTGGACTTTACGTTCTTGTTCTTGTTTTGATTCGGATTATGAGTATACATGGCTTGTGCGAGGGACTTGGGAGGCTGGTTTCTTGGGGTCATGCGATAGATACCCCACACACGCTCACTACAGCACTTGTAATAGTAATCGTCTTTTGCGCGCATCGCGAACACTAGCAGATTTGTGTCTCTAGACTTGCCTCGAGGACCGGTGAACTGTGCGTCGCCGTGTACCATATCGCCAGCCTTAACACACATACAGCCTGGCAACACAGCCATCTACTCAACTGACTTCCCCGCTCCCCCAACGAGCCCTGCACCACACCACCGCCCCATCCTCCGGCACCCTACCACAATCCAGCCCTACCCGCCCGCTTCCACTCCATCCCCCAGCACCCCTCGCCCCCCCATCGTCGCCCACCCTCCCAGATCGACACCAACGCACCACCCATCACATCCAACCGCTGGCCGTTACGTTGGCTCCAGCAACGCACACAGGGCAGGCGCGGACCATAATCTAAGCGCCCGCCGCGAGGCTGAACGCAGCACACGCACGCATGCAGCACAAAGTGCTTTCTGTATTGATTTGCGCTGCCTGCAGCGGCTAAGTAAAAGGTATGCACGTGTGCGGCACAGTACCGATGCCTGCGTCGACGAGAGAATGCGGAATATGGTAGGGGATTAGGGAGAAATTTGTGGACCGCGTACGGAGTACGTGCAGGTTTATTTGGGAGATGTCGTTTGGATATGTGGGCTGCGAGCAAGTGTGTTGATGAGTATGTTGGGGTTTGGACGCGAGCTTGTGGCAAGGCGAGGTGAGGCGAGGTAACACTAAGCTTACTGTGCCAATAGCTTGGAGTTGGCACGGATCGAAACTCGATCGTGGTCGGATGTCTTCGTTCACCGTGAGATTTTGGAATGTCATGAATTGAGCTTTGTTGCCGTTTGTGAGTTTAGCTGCGTAAGCGGGCGTTGAAAGCTCCCCAGATCAGATGGGCACCAGCACCCCAGCATCTATCCTTGTAGATATGTGGTGATCCGAGCGGTTTTCGGCCGGATGGCCGGTAAGGCGGGATGCAGCGACATGAATACGAGGCGAGAATTTTCGGCATCTACGCCTGTTGCTCCGCAGTGCCGATGTAGAAAATGTGCTGAAAGGGGAAGGAGGAGTGCTATGTTGCCGGCGGGACTCCTACATGAAGTTGCGGCTTGATTTTGTGTCACGATTGGCAGATGTGGACTGCCGCAAACTCACGTGACTGAAATCCAAGCCGTGGGCCGATGGTAGTGGAGCGAGAATTTAACGTGGAACGAAGCGAAATTAACGGCTGAGGACCTAGAAATGCCAACCGTCAGCGGTAGATCCCACGATACGTTCTTCGCACTCGGTAAATATGAGCTCTTCTCGATTGCGTCGTCACAGTGCCATAGGTATACCCGATGCGCCTTGGTGCTGGCTGGCTGCGCGTCTAAAACGAAGACGCGGGGTAGTCGCGTGACTGCTGAGTCATCCATCAGGCAGACATTTCGGAGGGACACCTGTTCTAATCGCCCGAATAACCCACGACTAAACTCAATGTCTCCCATGATGCAATGTAAGCACTCCGATAATTTTAGAGGACCTAAGTCTAACCTGCACTAGACTGTTAGATTGAATATTACCTGCGGCGAGTCTAGGGTCGCCGGCCTTCAACGGAGATGGACAAAGCAGAGTTGCACTCAATTCCAGCCGACCGCTGGCAAAATCTCCTCGTGGCGGAGGGCACGGGTTCCGAAGAACCAAAGACCGTTCCTGATACCGAAAGAATGGAAGGCTTGGATGATGGTGGCTTGGCAAAACCGGATATTCAACCTCCAATTACAACCTGGAGAGTTCCTTTCCCAGAAAAGGTATGCTGGTACCTCTCAATGTCAAGAAACATTCTAACTGTTCGAAAGCCTGCAATCATAGAAGAACGAAACGGCGAGATCGAATTTCGAGTTGTCAATAATGATAGCACCAGAGAGAGTACGATTATCCTTACCGGTCTCAAAAACCTGTTCCAAAGGCAACTTCCGAAAATGCCTAAAGATTACATCGCACGCCTCGTCTACGACCGCACTCATTTGTCTCTCGCCATCGTAAAAATACCTCTAGAGGTCATCGGTGGCATAACATTCCGAGAGTTCCCACACCGCAATTTTGCTGAAATTGTTTTTTGCGCGGTCTCATCTGATCAACAGGTGAAAGGATACGGAGCGCATCTCATGGCTCATTTGAAGGACTATGTGAAGGCTACCTCCCCGGTTACACATTTTCTTACTTACGCCGACAATTTTGCGACTGGATATTTTCAAAAACAGGGGTTTACTAAAGAGATCACTCTCCCCAAGTCTGCCTGGATGGGTTATATCAAGGATTACGAAGGCGGGACACTCATGCAATGCACTATGCTTCCCCGAATACGCTATCTCGAAGCTGGACGTATGCTTCGGAAGCAGAAGGAAACAGTACAAGCCAAAATTCGTAGCTTGAGTAAAAGCCACATCATCCATCAACCGCCTCAGCAATGGGCCAATGGAGCCCTCGCTCCGATTGATCCACTTTCTGTTCCTGCCATTCGCGCAACTGGCTGGTCTCCAGAAATGGACGAATTAGCACGGGCACCACGCCGCGGACCTCATTTCAACGAATTGCGACGGTTTCTGTATCAAATCCAGAATCACAACCAAGCATGGCCCTTCCTCAAGCCGGTTGACAAAGACGAAGTCCCTGACTATTACAATGTCATCACGTCACCAATGGACCTGTCGGCTATGGACGAGAGATTAGAGCAGGGCTTTTATACCGCTCCGAAAGACCTTGTCAATGACCTCAAACTGATTTTCAGTAATTGCCGGCAGTATAATGACGCAACGACGATATACGCAAAGTGTGCGATTAAGCTGGAGAAGTACATGTGGAGTCTTGTTCGGGATATTCCGGAGTGGTATGACTTACTTGAAAAATGATTCGTATTAGCGCATCCTTTCCTCTTGAATTAGGTCTGTCGTTGGATGAAGCGAAGGTCTTGTATTGTTGGAGTTATTGTTGGATTCCGTATCGTGCGATTGGGTTTGGGGGTGTTATGGAGAGCAAAGGTTAATGAAAGGGAATTCGACCATCGCTCTAGCCCACCTGTCACCTTAGTACTTCGGAGCACGGCGTGACGCTTGTCTATCTGATCAATACTTGACTCCTTTCATACAGGATACCATCTGTCCACCATTTCGGACTCAGCTTTGTGAAATCATTGTAACGAACGCTTCTGGGATAAAACCTCGCTCTGTTGATTCTCAAATGAATGACTATAGCTAAAATCCCTTGCTGATTTTCCAAATGAATGACTACAGTTAAAATCTCCCCCTAGATTAACAACCAAGCCCACTTCAGCACATATAACGAATGACAGTAATGCGCACGGGCGAACTTATCGGAACCAAACTTGATAATGGTACTCCGAGCTCGATCTGCCATTGGACCTTGATCTAAGGACCTAATCAACATATTAGCGGCTAGGCTTGACAAGCATTGGTTAAACCAGATGTTCGGAGGTGGAGGAAGGGGCAGAGTGTGTGAATGAATGCCCTCTGTCAGAACACTCATGTACTTAACATACAGTCCGAGCATTTTTGACCGGGATTTTCAGTGTGCCCTTTGCAATTCGGGCACATATCTGTTTGTTGAAGCAATGTTAGTGAAACCCGTCATAAAAAAGAATTTGATATTGGGTACTTACGGTTCGGGCAGAAGCAGCCACCCGCACTTTCGGGTGTAGCATGATTTTCACATCCGGTGATCTTGCACATAGCTAGCGATTGTGTATCAGCTTTGTTCCAATGCGGGTTAGGGGTGCCATCCTTTCATCCCGGCCAAGCTCTGGGAACAGGGAGGAATGTTGACCATTTGAAGTTGATGAGAGGAGAAATTAATCGTAAACTTACCCATGGTGATCAGTTTGATGAGACGGCTTTTCGAGGGTTCGGGCGAGATATAGATGAATAAATAGATGAGGAAGAGCGATGAGTACTGGATTGCGGCAACGATGAGACTGGAGATGAAGGAAGATGCGTGCTAGAGGAGACTTCGAGCCCTTTTAAACCAACATTTTTGGTGCTTAGCTTAGCTGGGTCGAACTGGATCGGATGACGATTTGGGTGCACATTCCGAACCCGAGACGCGCAAAGCGTCACGGCAGCGCTTAGCTATCACCGCCATTAGAAGCCATAGCAGCGTATGGCTAACGAAGCGCTATTCCTCCGGCTGGTCATTCCAATGGGCGCAGAAGAAGCGCCGTAGCAGGGAAAACGTTTCATCTTTAGCCTATCACACCCAGTCGTGTACACGCCCTTGAGGCATTAGGGTAAACATGACTCTTTCTTAAGCTAGTCAAACTATACTTTCCTATGACTTACGAACTAATATCTCATGTTGACTATTAATAGACAAGAAACGTCTGTCTGGGCTTTCAGGCAACCAATGTTGAAGCGTATTGCGAATGCTAGGGTGTTCATGAGGCGGCCGAGAATAGATAGATGTACGAAGACGTGACCCGTGATTCGTGACTCGTTCTAATTTATGTAAATGGTATGGTGACGGGAAGATCTTCGAGGGAGGCGCCGGGCCGGCTGCGGACTGGTCCGGGCCAACAGCGGCGCGACTGGGACTGCGCCGCCTGCGTACAGCAACGGCGACTTACGCCGCAATGAACAGTGCATAAGTCCGAACACCCATGATCCAATGCTGCAGTTCAAGCGCTATAGCTGCCGTCACCCAGCCGGTGTCATTGGCCCTTCATATCCAAGGGCGCAGCACGCACAAATGCATCCGCCCGAGCTGGCGTAAGAATGTACTGCCGCCCGAGGGTTCAACTCGCTTCGGCGGGAGCTCCAGGTCCGCTCTCACTCGGCGGCGTGGACCGGTGTCTTTCGATGAAATGCAGAGGCCACTCAATTGCTGCTCTCCATTCTGGGTCCACGACGGCCTCGGAAATAGCTCGCATTGTGCGATCCGGCCAGCCTTTCATGAACCAGTAGATGGGTTCCGAGGCGTATAGCACAACCGCCCAGTACATCAGGACCACCAGAGCACCTTCGTGCCTTTGCCGTAGCGAGTACAGGAAGTTGGGCGAAAGGTGGAGGGGCCAAAAGAATAAGAATCTCAGCTCACGGTTGTCCATACAGGGTCTCGAAGAGCGGAGAAGAGTGTCGTGGGCGAGGGCAACGAATGTGACGAGCTCGCGCCGTACCTCTTCTTCTATGCTCTCCTTGTTCTCGATGATAGCCATTAATCCGGGAATATGCTCAAGAATCTGAGCGAACATGGGCTGGTCTGAAGTTTCGTGGGCCGGATCCCTGAATATGGGACCAAAGGGGCCATGAACTATTGTCATTTGTGCTGCACCGACCACAATGCCCATGCCTTGAATCAAGGCGAATATGTCGACCAAATCGTCGATGGCGTTTTGTGTGTTTGGGCCTGGCTCTAAAGCATCTTGACCCCTCGAGGCCCAAACGCTCAATGTAATGAGTGTAGAAGTTGCGAACAGCGCCGAAGCGTTTGCCTCTGTTATATCCCGAAGCCCTTTGCGCATGCCCCTGAGGGCATGGTCTTGGTGGTGGATGCCGAGAGCAAAGTGCTCTTTTCGCTTGTCCGGTTCGAGGAATGCCAAGTGGAAGGCGGATAAGGCGAGTATCTCGTGCATGAGGTAGGTGAAATGGGTGGCTATCTTGGGCCCATTTCCTCTCCACATGTCTTTGACGTCTGTTCGTTGTGATAGTGTGTCGACAGCGTCTGCCATCCAGTGATGCCTGAAGCGATTAGCAACGACGAGTGCAGAGTTCCTTTTCAGATCTTACATCAATTCTAGATCCTTGAGCCATAAGTTCGCTTGTATAGTTTCACGTTTTATCACGAATTTTGTTATGAAAGGGAACGCGTCTGATCCTGACTGCGGTGAGTCTGCTTCTGAAGTTGCTGCTGTCGTCGCTTCTGGGGAAAGATTTAAGATGGTTTCTGTGGGGAGTGTCGACGCTAGAGATGGACTGTTTGAAGCCTCCTGTGAAGTGTTCAGCATAAAGTTACACTACTATAGCGCATCATACTACGCCAAAGCCTACCTTCTTTGGTCTCTCTACCAGCGGCTTGACTGATCGCTTCGGCACTCTACCGCTACCACTACCACTACCACTGGCAGCGGGTACCTGGAGAGCCGCATTCGGATCCACGAGACTGCAAAGCACACCATGTCTGGCGCAGTTTGAGCATGGCTTGCTCTCATCGCACTGCGCGAGCTCGTCAGCACCCCGCGCACATCTTCAAGTCCGGTAGCGAGTCGGATGGCAAGCGTTGACGGTGGCAAGCCCATACCAACGGGCCGACGGCGCAATACTTGAACTTACCTTTACGTGCCTCGCTTTGCATTGTCGACAGCCAGTCCTTGACTTCTTGTGCCCCAAACGCGGCATCGGACAGCCGGCTTAGGAAATGCTGGGCCTATCACTATCGATCTCCGGCAGTCGTCGTCGCCAATTCGACGAATCGTCTGGGCCGTGGCACCTTGGATTGAGCCGCATCCACGGCGTTGGAGGATGTGAATGCGAATCCGAGCTGATGAGGGGAGGCGCGAGCAATTCTCTCCCACTGTGCGCAGAAGAGCGCTTTGCGATTGGTGGGCCAACGCGAACCCGAGATAGCAAAGCTCAAAGATCGACAACAAGGAAGATAGAAGGACCCGGGTGGAGATGGCGGTGAGTTCGGAAGCAGTGAGGGGCATAAAAGGCCACGCCGCGAGAAGACAGCCTCACGAACAGAACATCCATGGAACTGTGCCTTTTGCAGCGCGAACACCACTGCGATGCAAATGCTTCGCACAAATATAGTGTTGCCTGATTTTGATGTTGAGCGTCGGAATATCGGCGGATGGCGGGCGAAGCTATGACCATCCGATTGGTCTCCGAATGGATGTGGTGCTTACTCATCCATTCTCGGCTGCACCTTATGAGCTCTTGGGCAGAGCCGGATGCAGTTTGCGTCTTCATACTGTCGCATCGTTCTACGTCGTCCACTCTCAATTCAGTGAACAGTAAATTCTGTCTCTGTGAAGCTGCTAGACTTCTCTTAAGCCAATTCCCCGTTCTCTAAGTCGATGTCTCAGTCGAGCTACGAAACTTCCCCCAAGTTTGCCCTTTTACTTTCGTCTCACTTGGGAGCGGGTGTCTCAGTCAAGCTACGAGATTTCCTTCGACTTGGTATTTCGCCCATTCTCCAAAGCTATGAGCAAGATGCTCCCAATTCGATGGGCAGCTTGTCCCGTGGCGTACGACCCTCAGAGGCGACACCCTTGGTTGCGCATGCATAGATGCACTTGCAGTCAATGCCGAAAGACTGCTGATCACAATCGACGTTTCCTTTTTCGAAGAGCATGATGTATTGAATATTTCCTCAAATCGCTTTGTCTCACTTCCTACGGGTCGAGGGACGCAGGTCGATTCCTCAGGTCCCTCTATCTATTGGCGTTTTCTCCATCTGATCTAGAGCAAAAGGCGCACGCCTTCGAGAACTACACGGATTCAGCCGTTACAACTTGAGCTGATGTTTTGGACTCGTCCGAATCCTCTCCCCATACTTGAAGAACACCCAAGGCAGCGGACACATGGCCAAACTCAAGAACCCCGGCAAACTATTCCCCCATCCAAGATTGAGAGCCTCGTACATGGACCGACCGAACAGTGGGACGAGACATCCAATTGGAGATCGCACAGCTGTTAATGCCGCAGTTGCAGAGGCTTCGTAGAGTGGATGGGCATCGATGAAGTACGTTGCGATGCACATCTGTCCGCTTGAGTCAGCCATTGCTCCGGCCAACCGGGAATGCGAAATGGACCTACCATCAGCGTGTTCACACCCATGCCTATAAAAGCTGTACCAATTATCGGTACAATCCAATGGATCTTGTCCTGTGCCGCCCATCCATACCACAATAGCCCCACCGGAACGAAGAAGCAGCCAGGTATTAGAGGAAGGAGACGGTACTCCGGCTTCCATCTTCCTTCGGCGTCTTTCTTCCTCTATATATACGGTCAGAAACCGCACCGGCAACCCCAAGCCCGATCAATGAACCAACACCCATCCCAATATACGTCAGTCCGACCGTTCCCGTACCGAAGCCATACTGGGATTGGAACACCAAGGGAAAGGTCGTGAACAAGGGGTACATCAGGCCGTAAATGATTCCCTGAATTGCGCTCAAGATGGCCACGATGGAGCTCAAGAAGAGAAGCTTCAGAGGCTGCACGATCGACCGCGCGAAGACGCGGCGCGGACTCCGATCAACACCCGCGAGCGCGGAGCGCAAATTCTCGTTCTGTGTTGATTTCCTTAGCTGCGCCGCCTTCCGCTCGAGAAGGATCACAGGATAGGTCTCTTCCTGGAAAAGCACTGAGGCGATGGAACCAACTCCGGCCGCGATACTCAGAACCCAACAGATCCACCGGCATCCGAGGTCTTCCGCCAAATAACCCCCAGCGATGGGCCCCAATATTGGCCCCAAGTATTGAACAGGTGAGATACATTTTACTTCGTACGTTTCTACTTGTATATATACAAATAGAGACAAAGCCCTATCTAGTCTATTTCCAGCACAGAGGTGCTCTTTCAGTCTATTTCCATCACAAAGGTGATTGAGGCTAGAATCAACACCAAGAGCGGGCCCAGAGACCAGATGGCGATGACCCCACCCCGATGCTCAGGCTTGATCAGGTCGCCGAATGTGCCCGCGCCGATGGTAATCGGACACCCACCAAACGTTCCAGCAAGAAATCGGAAGACGACGAGAGCCGATAGAGATGGCGCGACTGCCGTCGCGATGTTGAAAACAGTGAAGAGGAAGTTACAGACTATGTATACCAGCAGCCGACCGTACAACTCTGACAGCGGGCCGAGGAATCGAGGTCCAAAAAAAAATTCCAGGATCCAGACAGACACGACGAAGCTAGCGAGCAACAGGTTTGACGACTGGAATGCGGCCATGACCTGCGGTATAGCGGGCGCGAACATTGTCGAGCCGAGAGGCCTGCACAACGTTAGCTGCGATTCTCAACCTCGCCATCCCATGGCATCTCATCGGCGTTCAGAGAGAAAATAGGGATCGGGGACCGTACGTCAGGAACGTGGTGTAACATATCACCACAAAGTTTTTCAACTTCCGGGCCGTACTCCAGTTCAAGGGCTTTTCAGTATCCTCTTCGCCCTCCCAATCGACTACATTATCTGCTCCAAGACCGCCTGCACTCGCTTCCTCCTCGGAGCCATAGCTCACATTACCGCCAGCAACATCCCGCAACTCTTTGTTTTCAGCACTTCGCGGGGCCGCTGATAAGGGGTCGTGACCGCCTGCCCAGTCTTTCTCCATGTCAGTAATGCAGCAAGACACAAATCTACCATCCCAACGCCTCAAAACCACATTAAGAGTATCGAGGAGAGAGTGAATTTAAAACCTAGGTAGACGCAAGCTCACGTGAGTTTCTAGTCCCATGATTTACCAATTACCAATCCTGACCAATGGTGTCGCGTTGCGACCGCAACTTGAGGCAAGCCGCACGCTGCGTATTGGCCAGCTTGGCTGGGATGGTGATCCCGTAACGCGGAGTTCGGGTTAGCCGACCCCGCATTTTTCTGTCCTAGGTTTGCTGAATGCCCACCATTTTTCTTAATTAGCCTTCGCAACAATTGTGGCCTTTTGCTAAGTGTTCGACAAAGCACACGAATAAGACCTTTGCTGTTACCATTGCAGCTAGTCATTCTGGAATGCATCTACACAACCTTGGGACATGAGACGAGTACAATCTGACAGCGGAGAGAAAGAGAAAATCTGGCTGCCGCTATATCACTGTGCGATTTAACAGCGTCTTGTTACTATTTTGTTTAGCGATGTGTTCTATCGATAGGATGAGACTCTCCCAACACATCTCGATATCCCTGGATATACATGTCATATGTTATTCGCGTCGCGCTTCAATCGCTCGTTGCGACACCTTTTCCAAAGACTTGAGCATTCAATTCCTATCGCCTCCGATTCTTCTGGACTCCAATCCGCCTCTTATACTACTGAATATATACAGAGTATTGCAAAAGGACTACACAGTATACAGTAGCTGATACACAATAGTAATGTAAACCCACATCAAGTACACGGTAATGACAGATTTGAAATAAATACAGAGTGTAAAACTTAAAACAACAAGAATCGGCGATAGCCAACTTGCGATCGGAGCGAGGCTGCCATGATGGCAACCAAGCCTCGTGAGCAGATCGGACATAGTTGGCACTCGACTTCTCTGATCAGCCTCCTTTCACACGCTCCATCTGATCATGCCTTGAACTCAATCCCACGCTTGGACCAGTTCGACGAGTCGCCGTTGATTGGGAATGCGCACTTGCAGTAATCCAACGCCGTCGTCCCGCTGCCCTCTGACACGCAATCACAGTGATTGTTGTTGATCGAATACTCCCCATCACCATACGCAAACTTGAAATAGCTGCCGCCAACATCCGCGTTCATCTCCTTGACTGTAAGAACCCATTGCAAGAAGTTCTCCATCATGACATACGGTATGCCGCAGTCATTACCATTGTTTCCGGGGTCATACAAGCCACGCAGCGCGCATGTGTGGTCGTAGATAGCGAAGCCTTTGTTACCGTTTATTCCAGCAAACGCATTATCGCCGTTGAATACCGGTATGCCAGTCTCGCTGACTTCCATGGCAAAGGTCCACGCGCCTTCGCCCTGAGGCTTGCAGAGCTTGTCGTTCGTTTCGACTTTGCCTTCGTTGTCTTCTTCGTAGACTTCGTTCTTCAGCTGGCAATTTGCTGAGACTCGCGAGAGGACCGACGCGAAGGCGATTTGGAGGAGGATCGACTTGAATTGCATGGTGAAATTGTTCCTTGGTGCGTCGTGAGATTGAAGGTAGGAATCTAGACCAAAGGACGATGTCTTTGGTATTGATGGAATTGAATGTAGTGCAATGAGAGAGTTGGATGATGTTGGAGGCATTTAAGGTAGTCCCATGAGCTCTTTTAAACCCCTTCTTCGCCTTCAACTCCGGTCCCCATCATCTGCACCTCCTATCTAACGAAAACAAGTTCTTGTCGAAGGATTAGATCACGGTCATCCAGATGGTGCTGGCGAAGGCTGTTGCAAGAGCATGATGGCGGAAGCATTGTTCATGCGTGAGGGTCCCTACGCCCGTGAGGCGGTTCCGTTTCTTGAAACAATCTCTTTCGCGCGAGTCTACTCCATCTTTACCGCCTACCCAACCAAAACAGTCTCTCGTCGGGGGAATCTCTAGCACATGAAGCTAAGCCTCTCTTTCATCTGTTTGAATCATGAACAACCAGATGCTGCTGGCGAAGGCCGGTGCAGGAATATGACGTCGGCGGCGTTACGCCCGAGGGGTTATTCCATTTCTTGAAACATCCCTTTCGCGGAGGTCCTTCCTTCTGTTTAACTTCAAACTATGAAGTTATATATAGATAAAGATGTTATGGTTAGAGACATAGAGGAGTGTGATTAAGGTATATCTTAGGATGTGTGAATACTATGTACCTCTATCTCATCATTTTTATGTAGAGCCTTTTGATAGCCGAGCAGCCTACTGCAGGTCAGGCAAGCCCTCCACAAGCTCCAACACTTTATGATCATCCAACGCAGCGGCGTACCTCAGCGCCATGGGATGCACGCACTCTTTCGCTTGCATCTCATACGGACACATGATCCACCCAACACCAGCCAAAAATGACTTCTTGTATTCGTTCGCCAGCTCCTCGTCTGACGTGAAGAGAGGGTCGACCCCAAACTTCTCCAGGGTGCGAAGGTAGTGATTTACAATGTCCCATTCTCGCGCCCTCCGATCCTCGACGGTAAGAGCCGCCCCGATGAAGTACGACAAGTCGTGGAACGCGGACCCTATGTGAATCATCTGCCAGTCGAGGAATCGCGGCGCACCGTTCACGAGGTACGTGTTGCCTGTGTGCGAGTCGCCGTGCAGCAGGCACCGGAACCTAGGGTTGCGCAGGGCGTAATGCTTCTTCAGCACTGCCGTGACACGCTCCTGATCTTTCAGATACTCGGGTATCTTCGGCCTGTCAGGACCCTTCACGACTGCATCGTACGTGTTCATCAGAGTGAGGATGGCCTGATCGTAATCCGAAGTCAACCACGGGTAGTCTGATGCCTGCAGGTGCCATGTCTTTGCGTGCAACGCAGCGAGCTGCTCCACACCGGCCAGCACGCGAGACACAGTCCACGCCTCGGCTGGGTTGCCAAAGTCACAGCCCTGTGCAGCGAGGTCGTCCATAGCCACGATGCCCTGGGTGGCATTATGGCCTGCCCACCAGGACCGCGGAAGCTCCATGTTGTCAAGTTTGAGTGCGACGTGGTTGTAGAAGTCGCACTCGCGCTGGTAGATCATGACAATCCACGGCATCATCTGGATGAAGTTGGGATCGAAGCCGCCCTTGATGCACAGTTGCGTGGGGGGATTGTTGGGGGAGCTGTCATCTTCGTAGGTGACAGTGACGAAGACTTTGGTGGCCGTACCCGAAATAGTCCTCCCGAGCACGACGGACTTGACTTTGCTTTCGAGAACTTTGGAGAGCCATTCTGTGGTTACATCTTCGGGGAGGACGGGTAGCTCTGGTGGGGGTGGGATATCGCCTGGATGGATGGCGAGTTTCGCTAGCGAGGGGACGTTGACGGCTGCAGCAGCGGCTCCTACGGTTGCGTCCGCGGCGGCAGTCATCTTGCGCGTGGGTAGGAGAAAAAGAGTGCCGACGTCTGCTTAGACTTCGAATGCGAATGCTTCAGAATCCGCTGCAAATGAATTGATATCTGGGGAAGAAATGTTTAACCGAGACTGCGCAACGTTTGGCTGGGCTAGAATGCAGCTCCATGTTTTATGGGAAGTACTGTAAGCTTCTCCGTTTGTTCACAAGCCTCGTCTCGCCCCTTTCGTTGCATCAATGGTGATCCGTCTACCTCTAGCCTTTACAAGTATTGATCCTACGATGCTACCGGCTAATCTTGCAAGGAGTTACACTAGCTAGATTTAGTAGCCGGTAAAGGGCACTATGACAGGGGGTAAGTGATAAGGATTACCTTCCATGCAGCTGGCCCACCCGTCACCTTGTGCGCTTTATGTTTGTCTGCCGATCTGGTGAGTGCAATCTGATGTTGCAGAAAGCCGGCGGCAGTTCACGGTGGCTGCAGATCTGAATCTTTCGTAAGGGTTTATCAAAGCATTGTCGGTTTAGTAAACTAGCACTGCAGTTCCGTATTTGTGGTTCAAGGCGAAAGTACGCTTGCAAACGGCACAGCTCCGCGAGGCTGGGGCAAGCGCATGGAAAAGCGGGCCATCCCGTACATCTGTACGGAGCGCATGGAGTGGCGATTCCGGATATTCCTCCCCGGAAGCTTAGCGCCAATCGCACGTAGAGTGCCTAAGTGGTCAGATCCCCTGCCTATGGCCTATGAGAGGCCTGCGTTGATTAATTTGGGGCTGTCGCGGGCTAAAAGCCTCATTTTACTAATGGGTCGTAGCTCAGGAGTGGCTCAAGGCAGATGCGAATTACAACTTTGCGATCAACGCAATAGGTACCTTGAAGAGCTAGTGACACACAGGGGTCCCTGAGGCCCCGACCGCACCTGCATTATCCTCAACTCCCCAAGACCGCGTCTGCGTGAGAGGGATTCGACAGGGGGTCAAAAGAACGGCGAGTACCTTTTATTTTGCCAGAGGTCTCCTGGATAAGTAAAGACCTGCCCTTCTTTTCGCCACTTTCGCTCCACTCCTCCAGTGTCTTATTGTCTGACTGTACTTGACTAAGGTCATTCGCAGACATAGGCTCCAGATTTCCAAACAGGAAGACGCGTCAACCTGGTCAAGATGTGGGCTCGTGATACCTTACCGCCGGTGATGATCGCCTTCCTAGTGCTCAACACCACTGCGGTCGGCCTCAGAGTCTACGTTCGAAGCCTTATGAGTAAGGCTTTCAGCTACGATGACTGGGCTATGCTCGTTGCTTTCGTGAGTTCAATATTTATGTAGAGAATCAACAAGTGGCGACTGACAGTGAGATAGTCTGGCTTCGTCGTCCTGTGCATCACAACTTTTATCTCGATAACGAATGGCTATGGTGCCGAAGACTTCGGGCTCAATCCATCATATGATGAAATAATGGCAGTCAAGGTGCGCAACAATTCCACTTTTCGAGCTTCAACACTTCGAACTGTCACTTTTGCGACATTTTCGAGGCTGACCGTGTCTCTCCCAACAGTTCTTCGTCATTTCAACACTGGAGTATGTTATTATCGTCTTCATCGCCAAGGTCTCCGTCGCCCTCGTCCTCTACCGTATCGCTGCAACCAACAAACCTATCCGCCGCCTCCTCGAAGTTTCGGTAGGATGCATGGCTGTCTGGACTCTCGCCACCAGCACTATTGTGGGTCTGCAATGCCGTCCTCTCTCTTTTGCCTGGGGAGAAGGCACCGGTACTTGTATGAACCCCAAAATCCTGGGCAACACTGGCTTCTCGATTTCGGCGATGGACATTATCTCCAGTTTCCTCTACGCGTCTCTCCCTGTGTTCCTCCTCCGAGGCGTCCAGCTTAGCTTGAAGATGAAGATTTCGGTCATCATCTTGCTTGGGCTGGGTGTGCTCAGCTCCGTCGCGACCGTCGTTCGGCTCAAATGCTTAGTGGATGTGGCAAACTTGAAGTCCGCTGTGGGTCCCGAGGCCATGAACGCCTATCTCACGACTTTTGTCTAGTACGTTGACTTCCTATCACTTCCAACTAGTTAACTCGCTGACCACTGATTCACAGCTCCATTACCGAACTGGGAATCACAATCTTTACCGCATCTGTCGCTGCATTGCGCCCTCTCATCAAGATGATCAAGTGGGGGAGGACTGAAGTCAGTGGCTACGGAATCTCGAGCAACAAGAAGTCGCAGCGATCACGTCCTCATATGGGTCCCCCCATCAGACTGGACAATGTTCATTCGAAAGCGTCTACGAGTGAGGAATACATCATCCCTAAGGAGGGAGCCGCGAAGAATACGCATGCTATGGTCACGTGTACTGAGGTCTAGATGTCGGTCATGCTGTGTAGTGGCTATCTGTGCTGCCCACTCGTGCGAGCGGCTGGTGAGGTCTTGGGCATGAAAAGGAAGATATACAATACAATAATGCTTCGACTCGCAGGTCTTGAACAGTTTTTCCCAACTAATGAGCTATTGGTGCTTGGAGGGCATCGTAAGAACAGTTCTCCGCCTCTGCAGAAACGATCCTAGGGACTTTATACGCATATGGTAAAACCACGCGGGAAAAGGGTGCATCGAACCTTCTGGCTATTCTCTGAAACTGTTGATCACTTCCTAACAAGCGGGTGTAGGATTTGGCTTTGAGTGGGGCGGATTCAAAATCGGTCTGTGCCCGTCAAGGATCCGAAGGTGCTAGAAAAATAATTCTTCAGGGTGTTCTTTAGCCATGTCTAAGATTTTTTGCACGACGTCATTCAGAAGAACAATGACGTGGACTTCGTCTTGCGGTGTGAAGATTGCCGATTGTAAACGCTGTGAACGGCAACGGAGCCTTACTGAGCTGCAAGCACGGGAACGAGATATTTTAGGACCCATTACTGCAGTTACGGTGTAGCTTAGCGTATAATCTTGACTCAGAATGGGTCCTGCAGCAGTGGCTCAGGAACAAGACGCATCAGTGACCGAAAAAGTGCAAGGCCCAAAGTTCTTGGGCTGGAACATCAGATTGGCATTGGTTTGTGCAAGGGAAGAAGAGGGATACGAGAATCGAGACCCACCTCAACATCGTTCCGTTGATAGGCTAATCGCCTATCGGCTCCCAGCCGAATCCTGCGTCGGTCGCTCAGGCTCCCATTGAGGCCTAGCCTCCCTCCAACTTATGCGGCAATCGACGATTCCCTGATTCAAGGTCGGATAGCTTCTCGAATCCTCAAAGAACTTCAGTCGGACCCGTTGGCGCCAGTCCTGAAGAAGACCGGTCCGAATTGTCCAACACCAGGGGACCCACACGTTCCTTTGGGAACCCAAGTTTCACAAACCTGACGTAGGTTTGGTACTCTCGCCCAACCACAGAGTGTGAAAAAGAGTATTAGGACAGGATTTCGCAAGATGGTCCGGGTGGAGGAGCCAATTTGTGTCGCTGCGATCTACGGATGCTATGAGGTATGACATCAGCGACAGCTTTGACCGTTGCGGATCATCGTATCGTGGGTGATGTTAGGCTGCACATAACTTGAGACTGGAGATGGAGGCAGTGTATAAGGTTGCGGATTTCCATGCCCTTGGATAGGGTCTTCACTACATCCAGCGTCACCAAAATCAAACACCTCGTCGACACATTTCGACCAAACTCAACCACTTTCCACCCCTCTCGACACATTTCAATCTCAATAACCATCACCATGTCCGTCAAAGTTCTCAGTCCTTCTCTCGCCCACTCTGAACGCCCCTCGTGGCTCACCAGCCTCCCACGCACCTCCTCCTCACGCTCCGTAAACACAGCATCTGCCACCAAAATCGACATCTCATCTTCGCCTTCATGCATCACCACATTCCCCGTCTGCCGCCACGTAGATGAGCCTCAGATTACCCAAGGTGCGCAGGCTGCCCGTAAGACGTGGCTCGAAATCGTCCCTTCTGCAAAAGACAGAGAACTTCGCTCGCATTCTGCGGGTCCTTATGGCAATTTCTTTGCCATTACCTGGCCGTACGGCAAGATGGATCGAGTCAAGCTTGCGACCGAGATCATTGAGACGCTCTGGGTGTATGATGGTGAGTTTGCATAGCACATCGATTGCAACGAGTAGAGTGCTAGTCACTGACGGACAAAATAGATCTCGCAGAAGACATCCCTCATAGCAAAGCCGCCGAAGTACATGCAAAAATCCGCGATTCCCTTGAAGCAGACAAGGTCTCCGAACAACCAAGCCGCAAGACGGTCATTATGGGCTTGTTCCATGAGTTCTCCGAACGTCTTGTGCGCATGGATAAAGAGGGCGCATCTCGGGTGATCGATTCTCTGAAGTCGTATCTGCAAGATTACGACAGCAAGAAAGGCGCTTTCCTAGATATTAACGAGTACACCGAGTTCAGGGTCGTCAATGTGGGGTTCTGGTAGTTTTCTCTCATTCCCTCCACGTAATCTTTGAGAAGCGATTCACTGACATTCGACAGGATCATGGAATCCTTTATGCAGTGGGCCCTCGACATCTGCCTCACCCCCGCCGAACAGGAAGTTTGTCACAAATTCTGTCTCTCCGCCGGACGTGCAATGGGTCTTACCAACGACCTATATTCCTGGAACGTCGAACGCAACGACCCCGCCAATCGTCAGTGGAACGCCGTACCTGTGATCAAGAAGCAGTATGACTTGACTGAGGAAGACGCGGTCGTGTATCTCAAGGGCTTGATTGTGCAGCACGAACAGAAGACGAGACAGCTTGGTTTGGAGGTCAGGAGACAGTGTGCGGGGTCGAGGAAGATGGCGAAGTATGTGGATGCTATGGGGATGATGCTGGGTGGCAACTGCTTTTGGAGTTCTAATTGTCCGAGGTATAATAATGAGATAGAGAACGAGTAGAGAGGGCTTGAGAAGATGGAGAAACGGAGTTGATTCGCCAATTCATGATCGCTTACTTTTTTAAGGAGTTCTCACATGATTATACAGCAGTCTCATCTGTTCACTGAAGCATGCCCGCATTAATCAATATTTGTCCTGCAGTTGTCACGCTAAGTGAACTACCGCGTAGATAATTTCGCGATATTCCTTAGGGAATAATTAAAAGGATCGACCGCACTCCGAGAACACAGGTTAAGGATAAACGAATGCTCCGCTACAAATCGAACACTACAGGAAAGAGATATAAGATGCTTGAATTCAATTAGTCCCACAGTCAGCCGCATTCAAATCCAAATTACTTGCCTGCACGGTGGCATCGAGAGTGTTGCGTGTTCAACTACCCAACCACCTCCTACAGGTTAACACTGAATTTGACTGTTGGCGTTTAAACGTTATGTCTGACTGCACAATGCATGCAACGACCTGCACTATTCCTCTGCATCATGTTCTTAAGCGGAGCCCATCCCGCCTTGATGTCCTCGGCATTACAATAATCGGGCGTCTGGATCGCAGCCGCTACACCGAGTACATCCCTCTGCTCGGCGCTTTTATCTTCGCAAGCGACCAATTCGCAGACGCCAAGTCTAAAGTCCCAATTTAGAATCTTACGGCGGGCATCATTACTACAGATCCAGGAATTCTATAACCGGCTGGCTCGGCTTCCTACCGTCCTCTCGATCCCGCCTCCTCTTCTATCTCGACTCCTCCCCCGCCGCAATCCACAACCATTGCACCGTCGTTACCCTCGAAGACATCCTCACCACCTCCGAAACCCCAACCCACGGTCAAATCGAAATGCTCCAAAAACAACGCTTCGTCCTAGCCAACATCCTCGCCTCTTCCGTCATCCAACCGAACCCACCCACTGGATGCCTTCGATCCTTCGCAAACGCGACATCCAGTTCTTCGTCCCTGCCTCATCTAACGAGCCTATATTCTCGCATCCATACATAAGCGGCCCGCATGATTCCACGCCTGCCTCCACCAACCCACCGGCCCTCTCGACAGCAGAATGCAAAAAAAAAAATCTTCTCCCTCGGTATCCTCCTCGAACTCGCCTTCAACCATCAGATCATGACAGAAATTCATGGGTCCCGACGGAACACCAAACGAGCACACCGATTTCTGCGCCGCAAAAGAGTGGCTAGAACATGTTTCGGATACATATGGAGATGTGCTAGCGGAAGCGATTAGGTGTTGTATTGATTCTCGTTTGGGCTGAAGGAGCAGACGTGAAGTAATGAGGAATTTGTAGGGGCATATGTGGCAAATGTGCTGGAGCCGCTGCTGAAGGTTTTGAGGCCGTTTGGGGAGAGTATAAGGACGGTTGCTGTGCCGGCTTTTACTTGATGTGGGAGGTGGTGGCTGGAAGAATAAATTTAGCGCGGAGCAATCTGGGTCTGTAGAGCGTAAGTAAGGGATACGCGCTCCGTGGTAAGTATTGTCCGCTTTATCACTTAAGGGGCTTCTTTCCATTCGGTATATATATGGCTTATAGTAGAAAGAATTTGATTTTAGAAACGTATTTTTATTTATATAAAATTAATATAGGGTCATAATTAGACGAATTTGCTATATAATAAACATAACATGTCTTCTATAGTTCTAAGGTAGTTCCTTTTGTGTGAATGACACAAAGCAAGAGTCGCTGCCAGGAAAGGAAGGAGCTAGTGTCGATCTAGTTAGCGCGGTTTCCCAAAGGTACCGCTGAATTCCGATTTTAGGAATCGTGGAACGATTGCTATGGATCCCCTTCCGGAGGCACTGCTCAACCAGCTCTGGTTGTACTCGGGATGAAATATAGACGGTTGGTTTGATAGTTGAACGAGGAGCTGATAGGCAAGGTTGACACGCGAGCCGTAAGCGGGGTCGCCTGCATCTAAACCTTCACGTGACTCATCTGAAATTCAGCCTTGCGAGATCGTCCCTCGTCTTTCCGGGCTAAACCTCCAGGCTCCAACATACACGAAAGTAACATCACCCTTGAGTTGTGACTATTTGCTTGTCGCAAGCAACGCCGCCAGTAAACTTCGAGCCTGGACAATGAGCTTCGGATTCGGCATTGGTGACTTCGTTGTTGTGTCAGATAAGGCTTGGTTGGTATAGGCCCATTATCGCTTGGGACACACTACTATCACGCGATCTGATGCATTCTAGATTTACCAGAAGTGCAAATCCGCGCCCGAGGACTACGCAACTTTGGCACATAGCGTGGTTGTTCTCGCAAAAGTTCTAGAAGAAACAAAAGACTTCGTGATACAAGGAGCACCGTCATCGAGTTCAAAGATCGAGGCTTTAGTCTCAGCGCGGGAAGGATGTCGTACTACCCTTAACGAAGTGGATGATTTCTTGAATAAGTACACCGAGATTGGAAGGAAAAAGAATAGGCGATACATCCAACTCGCGAAGTTCATCACCAAGGATGTAGAGGGGCTGAAGCTCAAGCTTGCGAACAATACATCACTACTTCAGCTCAGTCTTACCTCCTTGTCAAGGTGTGTGAAGAATATCTGTGGGGTTTGCTCCTGTTACTGATTCTGCCAAGCCTCTCGGTGTCGATTGTCCAGAAAACGCTCTCTACAATTCTCCAGGAGTACAGAGCCGGCACACGTCAGCGAAGCGTTCTGTCCGATGCGATTCTAGAACGTAAACCTACACCTCAGAATGACCTGCTAGAACAAGTCTCTGCGGATCTAGAAGATAGAGAAGTTCACCCGGATTCAATCAACTTCAATCAGTCATTCATTCGATCATGGCTTTTGCAAGCCTCATCAAGCGGCGGTTTTGATGAAGACTCGAATTCTCAAACAGCCACACCTCTATCGCTAACAGTGGCTACCGATCTCACTCTGAACGACGAAATTCATCTACCATACCACAAGAACGTGTCATTTCCCATGGCCAATACGTATAGCCCTTTCGAACGCTCTTCGCAATACCAGGATGGGGTGTTTCCAGACAACATTTCAAACCGCCCGAGCGAAGTAGTAGAATGGGAGTCACATATTCCTGCGGAACCCGAATCCATCTACAACATCCTCTTTCCTTTGCTTGAAACCGACCCCGATAGGCCACCTAATTCTACAGCACTATTGCACCGCATTTCCGAGGCTTTTCGCCAGCAAGATTGGTCCCATCGAGGGTTACTTACCCGGAAAGAAGTTGTCGATACCTGTGAGGAAATCGTGAAACGTACCGCCTCTTCACCAGAGCACTCACCTTTTCAAGATAGTATTCCTGGTCTGGTTTTCCAATTTGATGCCAACAAAGATGGCCAATTGAATGAGGAGGAATATACCGCATTGATGACGACCATCGTTGCAACCATCACAGAAAACCGACACAAGAATACTCACACTCGCATGGAAAGTGTTCGGCGGAAAATTCATATTAGAAGAAAGAATTTCAGAACTAGTCTGCCGTTACATTGGTCAAACGACGGCGCCCTAGGACAGTTACCGCCGATTTCCATTTTCTCCGAAGGCGTGATAGTGGACAAATCCTGGATCACGAAATTCTCATTCACTGATATGTATGTGAAATGTGACAAATACGTCAATCAAATCGGCGACTTTGGGCAGAAATGGATTCGAGATATACCAGCAGACTTCCGCGCGCGTCTCGCCCGGTCCCTGAACATGGTGCGCGATGCTGCGCTAGCATTTACCTTGTTCGAGCGCCGGGACAGCAATCTCCGATACCTCGTGTCAGACTTGGATGTCAGCTGGATCTGCCACGCAATTCTACTTGTTCCTCCGGTTTCCGAGACGCCAGAATCCTCAGATGAGACGACAACATCAAAGATTGCGGGAGAAGAGTTCAAGATGGACCAACTCCGATCTGCACATGGTACAAGTCTTGAAATTTTTTGCCACATTGAGAATTTTATGATCGATCTCATGAAAATCCGAATGCTGGACACAACTGGTGTTGCCAAGCCCCCGAAGGGCCCAACTACGAAGCAGATCGCAGAATTTCAAGGTGCATGGAAGTCCAATGATATGGATTATCGTGCCCGAGTGATCGACGAAACTCATCGTAAATGGGATGAGGAAGTTGCTCGCATCGTGGACCTCGCGCGCCATCGCTATACGATGACTGCATTACGCGCTTCTGCTTTGCAGTCTGTTGACGCGCACATGACCCGAGCTACTTTGGAGTTAGAACAGATCTTTCAAACAGAACTCGTTCATGTTGAACTGGATATCCATTTCCGAAACTTGGCTCGAAAATTGAAAAAAGACATTAGTAGGTCGCCACATAGAGTGTACTGTTTGGCTGTGACACTAACGTACGCCACAACAGCGAATCGCGTTATACGTCTCAAGCTCACCGTCGAAGAACCATATCACAGCTGGGAATCAACCAAGGTCATATTTGCGAAGGTGAAGTTTAAGCCCCCATACAAACAAACACCAAAATTGTACGTACCACTTCGCGTACGAGCATTAGCTTCTAATTCGGTACAGGGAAATGCATTTGTGCTCCCACGTTACCATTGCTGTAGTAGGCGTAGACGGGGTCGATCTAACGAAGGTTGACGAAACAGCGGTCAAAGAGATCATTGTCTTTGATTCAAAGTTGTGGAACAGTCGTTCCGAATGGGGAAACTCCATCCTACTCCGAGAGAAAGGGACGCCGGAACAGGAATCTGGTGACGTGCAGGCGTTCAGCCTTGGTCTAAATCCTCCTTGGAAGACGAAACGGTCGGAATGGATGGA
This sequence comes from Lentithecium fluviatile CBS 122367, assembly GCA_010405425.1. NCBI lineage: Eukaryota > Fungi > Ascomycota > Dothideomycetes > Pleosporales > Lentitheciaceae > Lentithecium > Lentithecium fluviatile. The sequence continues at coordinate 235,101 of MU005573.1, forward strand.
TTTGGTGGTGCAGTTTGACGACATTGAGCTTGGGAAGCTTGAACAGAAGTTGAGGGGACCGCACTGGACGGATTTACTAAGGGTTATGGAGGTAGAAGCTGCGAGTTTGTAGGCTTTTGGCGTGATTATATGGCAATTCAAGCCGGGCTGTTCTAAGGCTTTATATGAATGGGAAAAAATATGGCTTAAGATTAGCGGAGAGGGGTTCACGTACAGCTCACCGGTAACACGCATTGGCTCGATGGCGCAGATGGGGTCAATTTGGCCGAATCTGACGATTGGGTGAGTCTTTCGTCCCACCGTGTGCTTAATACTGCCTGCTGTCGCATTCGAATCAAATTTCTTGCCTGCACGTTGGCATCTAGAGTTTCTTGGTCGCACGTTCAACCACCTAACCACCTCCTACAGCTTGATACTAAATTTGACCCCCGGTGGTCAAACAAGATGTTTGACTTCACAAAAGCGACCTGAAATCTTCCCTTGAATCATGTCTTACTGACGGCTGCGCAGGCTATTGTGACGCACTCTCGTGTTCGATGCCACGACGATATCATTGGGACTCGGCCGCACGCCATGAATGTGATTTCCCGCCCGAAAGGCTAAGGGGAAAGGATATCTGTGCCGTATTAGATCTTAAGGGACATCAGGGAGAGAATTTGTTGGCGTGGAATCTATTGCTGCATTAGTCAACGCCTGGTGCAAAAGGATCGGTGGGCCGACTAAGAGTATAGAAACGGACCATATAGGAAGAGAAATCTTAATCGCATAATCCTCTGTAAGAATCCAAGCCAAATTGTCTGTCTATCCGAGTTGGCGGTTTCGTTACACAAGGTCGGAGTGAGTGTTCACTTCTAAACCAACGATTGATTAGGTTTCATGCATCGAGAATGTACTTATCCTTCAAGCAACGCAGCATGCGGTAACCCCGGTACGCATACCTAGAACCCACGCAGCATACTTAGATTGAGAGAACTTGGAACGTCTTATGCTTGTCTTCTCAACATCTTTCAACCACAAGAAGAAAACACGAGGAAGCAATGATGGGCAAGAGAACCAACAGTATGGTCGTGGACAAGAGCTTGTATTGACCTGCTCTATTTTTGAATCTCCTACGGCTGTGTCCAAGATGGTCCACAGTACTCCAGACCCGATTGGGTATCTCTAAGGTCTATCAGTGACTTCGGCTATTGGCTTGTAGGCGCAGCTGGTATTGCTCGACAGAGCTGATTCGCGACGCCAAGTTCATAGCGGCCGAGAGGACTTCAGCACAAGTGCAAGGCTTTGTGATGGACAGAGTGCCCTTCTGTACACCGTGGTATACCGTGCTCTGCTCCGCTTCGGCTTCAGCCATGTACCTTCCCATTGGATCGAGATCCCTTATGTGTTTGTTCTCATGCGAGACTTGCCGAGTATGCCACGGACATGGTTGAGATTCATGAAGGCCCGCCAGCATGATGCCGTCAATGGCTTCCATGGTCTTGTCGACGTTATAAGCGAAGGCGTCGGTCGCATGAGTAGGGTGGACAATGTTATCTTGAGACTTGTCTTCGTCCATGGACGTAGTCATCCTAGGTATCATTAGCTTCTGATGAGTAGCGGCGAGGCTGATCGAGACACGTACTTTTCCTTCATTGAACTTGGTTCATCATCTTGGATTGGACGCTCCGGGTTTTCTTCTCCAACATCCGCCTTCATAGGGCTCTGGGGGCGAATTCCGGTATGGGTAGACGCCATTATAGATTGATCGATTGATAGTCAGATGTTCAAGGACGATTGAGGGGTCAGGGCGTGGATGCTAACGAGGCGAAAAGATGCGGAAGGATGCGTGAACGGCAGAGACGCAATTACTGAGAAAATTGGACGGTTTTATATTCCAACAGATTTGGCAGAGCGATTTCTTGGAACGTCCTTCGACCTAGTAGCTGCAAAGGACTGATAGGAAAGCATTATCGACCCGCGAGATCGTGTTCCCCCTCAAATTGCATGCGGATGACCCTGCGACGATACGGGATCTGGCCGAATATAGCAAGTCCATTTCCTGTGCCCTAACGGAGCCTCAAAATTAGCTCTTGCGATTGGGAATTCTACATCTGTCAACAGGGATGCGCGGGTACGTTTGACGAAATTGGTCTTACCCATTGGGTATTCTACTTTTGCAAGCCAGGATCTTAGAGGCACAGCGGTCAAGGCTGAGATATCTCGGTTGCAAGCGCGTCGGTGTGCATTAGTCGTGCACATACGTCGTGCAAATCTATAAGGGAGGTCATTGGACAATCGACTTTTGCGGCGCGAGGCGTCAGCTCCCGCACGGAGGACCACGTCACTTCGGAAGAGGCCGCTCGTGCACAGGCACTTGGTGAAACTTCTCCAGCTGCCTCATTGGATAGTCGCCTTTTGTACGCTTGGCAAGGCATAAGCAAGGCAACACACCGCAAACCAGGCTGCGGGGCATCCATCTTCGACACTTGATTCACGACTATATAGTGCTGGTCTCTCGGCCTACTTACTCCACTAACCACCGAACACGGGGCCCGACCTTCACCATAGAGCCACACGACTCAACGGACATTGACAGATCAGTAAATGTGCGAGTACCTTTCGACCAAAAATGGGAGATTCACAAGCCGCTTCTCGAGCGACTGTACCTGGAAGAGAACTTCAAGCTGCCCAAAATCAAGGGTATCATGCGCGATGAGAATGACTTTGATGCAGAGTTCGTCGCTCTCTCGATCATTCAATACAGACGTCCGCTAACTCTGCCAAGAGTGCATCAGTACAAGTACCGATTCAAAAAGTGGGGCTGGAAAAAGAGTGTGAGCTCTGAAACGAAGGCCCGTATTGTCAGCAAATCTCAGCAACGACTTAATGCCGGGCAAGGGGCGGTCGTCAAGTACAAGACCCGAGCTGTTGACAGTCGAAAACTCGTTCGGTTCGAGAAAGCCCAGAGGAAAAAGCAAACATCCACTACCTTGTTCGCTCCAAATGCCGGTGGATCCAGACAAGCTTTCGCTTTCAATGGGATTGCCGGTGACACGATGCGAGTAAAGTCAAAGCAGATCTTGTTAAGATGCTAACAATGCGGCCAGAACCTTCATGGATTGGAATTTACCATATCGTGCACTTTTACGCCACTTTCCGCAGCTCATGGATCACCCATCTCCCTCGGCAAGGTCCATTTCTACTCCGAGCGACGTGTCTATAGAGTCACCTGCGGTAGATGCGGCGCTTTCCCCGGGGCTTTCTCAAGCTGTCAACTTGCGAAAGGCGCGACAGAATGCTGCCTTATTCGTTGCTGGCGACTTCGAGGGACTTTTACGAGCAATGAGTGCCGAAGAAAAGAAGTACGTGCATCTGTAGTTGAAATAAGATTAGTAATGATTTTGCAGAGTGTTTTCCACGTGGATGTATGAATTCTGGTACTTCGGCTTCGTTGCTGCAAAACACTGGGGTCGTGGCCCAAAAGACTGGACTGTGGACAACCTCTGGAAGGATTTCCAGAATGCGACGTCTCCAGGCTTGCTTGCGCCTACTCCACCAGCACACCTATCTTCTTTAGATCCCCGGTCCCCAGGCTCAGAACGTCATGTCTTCATGCAGGCTTCGCTGCCTCCACCTCTGTGCCGATGGTCCATTCATATCTTCCTGGATGAACATGGAGATGTTGAATGGCTTGATGAAGGTGCGCAGGTAAATCCAAATGATGCTCTGTCCCAGGAATGGCCCGATCAATGGCTTACTGAGCCTTTGGAGCAGAAGCTGCAGAATGGTCTCGAGTCAAACTCATTCAGTACTATTCAATCATCCAAGCTCCCAGTCGATCTAGGCCATATCAGCCAAGCAGCAAGCAAGTCCCCAAGTGAGATTTGGAGGGAAGGGTTAGGTTTTGCCATCATGGGCCGCAATTTCGGATTGCTTGATCGGATGTTAGCTGACCCAAAGTTTTCGAAACGCGACACTCCAAGCATTTATCCCGCTCATCTAGCTGCTACTTATCTAGACGGTGGTAAGACATGCTGCCAAATCATGGATCTCCTTTTGGGATCAGACAAATTCGATCGCGGGGCGTTTGACCGAGACAGCAAAGGGCACACTGTGTTAGATGCGCTCATGCTTCGGATCTTACGTAGCCACTCTGGTACACTGCTCGAAGTCGTGGATGACAACCTGAGAGGTGTCCAAGGCTATGCGGGAGAGGAGGTGGACATTTGTGGTCGGTGGGATACGGAATCAGACTCATATCGCAAGCTGGTTGGCGGTGGTGCAGTCAAGGTGCCACTCAACTGGAAGCACAAATTCTGCCACACCTCAATTCAAGCCATCTGCCATTGCATCGAGGCTGTGGTTTCGCGCATGCAGCCAGCGACAAGTGGCTTGTTTCTGAGGCGCTGCTTCAGTTGTGGATTGAAACTGGAGCTGCAACCCCTGCATACGATGGTCTTGGTTGCTCTACAGTTGTTGAAAAATGGTGTGGATGGGGAGGACCTGTTTGGCATGATCTGCTGTCTCTTTCAGCTCACTGTCTCCAGCGCATACCACGGTCTCAGCTTCGCCAAGTCACACGTATCTACTCATCTATTACAAGATGGTATGAATCACGATGGCTGCTCTCACGAAGAACTATCTCCCTTTGAGCTTGCGATGCGAGTCGATGTCACTGCGCGGCAGTGTGGCTCGCCGGAAGCTCGAAAGGGCTGGGCAGCCTTTGTCCTCATTCTACAACGTATTGAGGAGCAGCACCGATGGGTATCTGAGAGACATCCGCCACCGGGGTATGAGGAAGAACATGAGACCATATTGAAAGCATACGAAGAGGACGACGACTTGTCTAACCGTAGGCCAGAGTTGGGTGAGTCGCTACTGATGCGAGAGATCTTTCACGACGGCGATCTAGGATTTTCTATCCGTTGCTATCACCTTGTTCCCAATTCACCACGCGTGTTTGGGCGAAATGTCCACCTAGGTCATGTCTGGGCAGCGTGCCAGGCGGAGCTGCTCGCGTATCGTCGCCAGCAAGAAAGCCATCCCTGGTTGTCGCAACATATCACCATCGATGCTATCCTTGAATGCCTTCAAACTGGAGATCCGAAGGTCCTTCCACACGCCAAGAATGAGATGTTGGAGCCATATTGCGCTTGTGGCTTATACGATGGATGGCATAGGGTTGCACGGAGGGAACAGGCATGCGTCTCATACTTCAGCAACCTTGATGATTGGCACAGAACTTCATTTATCGCAGCGTTCGATGAGTGAAGTTGAGCCCGGTTCCCATTTCATAGTCGGCTTCAAGACTGAATGTGGGAAGTATCTATTGAACGTAGCCAGCTATATGCAGAACAATAAGAGTCTTTCAGGTTGGCATAAGTCGAGCCTGTAGCTTTCTATATCGTTCTTATTATGATTAATGAATCATTACTTTGCTATAAACCTCCAAAACTGCGATCGATATCTGTTTCCGTCTCTGAAAAATGCACTGCTTGTCTTTGAATATATCTTAGCGTATACAGGTAGCTAATAGCTTAATTAGTGTCTTGCTGCTCTCATATCTCTCAAGCTGTCGCTGCAGTTATCAATTAGCTACATCTCCTATCTTTCTACTTCGCCTAGACTAGTGCTTTGTTTAGCTTGAGTTGAACATGGCTATCCTAGTCATCCTTGTCGAATCCTGCTCCCCGATCTTGCTACTACAAAGCATTCACAAAATGGCATACGCTAGCCGTTGGGGGCATGGAGCCAAGGGCCAGCCGGCCCTATGCATCGTTTGACAAGGGATAACCGAAGCGTGTTCTACCCTCGTCTGACAGCAATTCGGCGACAGTAACCACGTCTTTGTACCTAAGGATGCCGATGCCGTCCGCAAAACGTCTTCCGCATGTGTGTAAAATCGTCTCCTTTGGCCTCCAACGCATTGTCACCAAATTCGCAGCAGATCACTGGCTCCTCAAAGTCCTCCAATGCCTGTAGTTGCTTCGTCGGGCTGTGGGGAGATGAGATGGTTGCGGTTTCCGACCCGTCGTCCGCAAGGGTGACAATGCTCGGCCCACCGTCGAGGAAGAAGCGACGACCCCTTCTGTCTCCACTCGCCTAAAGCCTTCTCGCTCACCCGAGCAGTGCGCTCAAAACAAATACCTACGACCATCGGCGCATACCTTGTCCGGGACCACCGTCCATAGCACCGCCTCATCTCTTCTCCCGGAATTCGTCGAAATGGTGGTCGCTGCAGGGTACTGCCGTCCTCGCAACCGGAGGCATGGCTTTGCTTCCTGCCTTCGGCATGTCGATCGTATCTAGCGGACTCCAAGCAATGACAACGGTCTCGGCCGTCAGCGCTGCAACAGTCAACGCCGCAACGGTACTCGGCCCAGCCGCTGCAATCAGAGCCAGCGGGCAAGTCACAACGACCCTCGCCGTGGTAGCCGTAACCGGAAGTATAGTAGAAGCCATTGGGGTTGTCGGAGCAGCTGTCGGAGGCGCGGCAGGGTCCATTCCAGTGGCTCTAGCCAGAATGTCGCCTGGTGCTCTCTCGGGCGTCAGCGTCGCTCACGCAGCCGTGGGATTGGCCGGGTAGGCTGTCCTTGGTGCCAACGACGGGCATACATGGGACTGCTGGAAGCCCGTAGTTTTGAACCGGTCGCTCGAACCCTCTCGCGGTATCCTTCTTCGGGAGCTGTGCGTCCACCCGAATCTTCGGCGGCTTTGTTGCCGAGAACGTTCTTGCCGAGAAGTTTCGCCTGGATCCGGTCCATGTTAATGGCGTGCTGGCATTTCATGCGATGGCGGTGTAGGGGGACTGGATTGCGGATGGTGTGAGTTTATTGGAGAGGTTGTGGAAGAGCAAGATCCCCGCTGCGGGCATTGTTTCGACTACTCTATACCCAGTTTTACTTTGGCTGTTTATCTATACTTTATTGTTCTCTGTTATAGTGCTTAGCTTTATTTTCTAAAGCTACACTAGTGTATACGCTGCACGTATATGCTGAAGCAGTACAAAGCCTCATGCCGCAACCCAAAACACCCCATTAGTATAACCCATGACTCGTCCTTAACTCAGATATCAGCACCCCGCAGGACCCCAAGTTCACAAAGCCGTCCCCTCTCACACAAAGCCAAAAAATGCCTGACTCGTACCAAGACGCATTCCCTGACTAAAACGCTATTCTATCCCTTCACTTCGCGCCCTGCATCCACCCATCCGTCGAACCGACCCAAAAAGCCGGAAAAGTCATACCCACGATCCATATCCCTACAATTCCCCAAACGTACTCAAAACACTCAAGCCGCCCAAAACCACCCCCATCGCCACTACCACACCCCCCATAAGCACTATCCCAAAGCGAAAAAGGGCGCACTACCGTCCCTTCCTCGCCACATCGTTCAAGAACCCAAGCAAGAAGTTCTTATCGACGGGGCTCTTCCCACTTCCTTCAGCCGCATTCACCGCCCTACCCTTCCCCTTGTCCAACGCCGACCCCAAACCCATCTCCCCCAACCCCGTCGATCCCGCACTCGCATACCCCTCTTCCAACGCAGCACCACCATTCCTCGCCGCCGCATTCGCACTCGGCTCACTCCTTGGAATAACAATTCCCGGCAACCCCCCCTCGCCCAAACTCGAAATCCTACTTCTCGAAGCAAGATGCGCCGGACTTCCCGCCTGGCTGTTCTTATCCGGGAGCGGGCTGACGGGACTGATAAGGCCGGACATCTGAGTCTTGGGCGTTGGGGGTTGCGGAGAGCGGGCAGGCGGAATGGGAGATGAGGTGAGCGGGGACTTGGGTGCGGACGGGGGTGCGAAGGGGGATTTGGAGGGTTGGAGTGGGGGGCTGGGGTGGGAGACGGGTCTGTTGAAGAGGGAGAGAAGAGCATTTTTTTGGTCGGTGGGGACGGTTGGGACTTGTGGATGCGGAGCGGGTACGGCTGACGGAGGAGCTTGCGGAGCAGTCTGGGTCTTGAAGAGGTTCAGTAGACCTTGTGAGTGCGCGCTTGAGCTGGCGGCGGGGGGATGTGTACTTGGTGGAGCTGCATGCACGGGCTGTGGGGATGTCTGGCCTTTGAAGAGATCCAACAAGCCCTGCGAATGCGCAGGTCGAGCACCAGCAGGGACCGGAGCGCCAGAGTGCATTGGAGTGGGACTAGGGGCCTTGATTAGGTTCAAAATCCCCTGCGAGTGCGTGATCGGATTTTGAACGTGCGTGGCAGCACCTCCCTGTTGAGGTCGTTTTAGAATCTGTGGCTTGAATGTTGCCGTAGAAGGTACAACCGTATGAGGGCTTGAAGCGGCGGTTGCGCTCATTTCCGTTGGGCTTTTCGCAATCGCTGGTGACTGTTCGCGCTTGAGGATCTGCTGTGGGATAAACACCTTCTGCTCCTGCTTAGGCAGTGCAGGCGACGGCCCTCGAGAGTGCCCATTCATAGGATGATGTGCATTCTTCCTCACGGTATCGAAATCTGGCGCATTGACCGGCCCTCGTACGGTAGCCGAGGTCTGGCCAGGCTTGTTTGGCTGCAAGTTCGGTCTCTGTTGATTTTGCTGTAAGCTATACCCTTGGAGCGAGTCCAAGAGATCTGCTGGTTTTGTTCTCAAGTTCGGCACCGGAGGTCCTACATTCGACCCAGCGCCCGTTCGAGAATAACCAGGAGTCGTTGGTAGAGCCGAAAGTTCGGCTGGCTGCTCTGGTGGTTGCTGTGGCGGAGGGGTAGCTGCTGCTGTCGAAGGAGACCGGAAGAGATTCAGGAGCGAATCTTGGTGCGCATTCCTAGGTTTCGGCTGCGCGGGCTGGAAGTTCGCATTTGGCGGGGGCGACTGGAAAGCGGGCGGGCTTGGAGCGTATGGGTGAGCGCTCTGCACACCGGGTGGCGAGGCATAAGAGTTAAACGGTCGTTGTAAGGCTGACGGTTGTGTCTTTGGCGTCGCCTGGAATGTCTGATCTGGCTGCGAAGAGCCTTGCGGAGACGAGATGGCGGGCTTCTCGTTCAGTTTGAAGGCATTTAGCAGGCCGAGTGTATGCGCTGTGAGTTTCGGCGGGGGTAACTTGGACGCAGGCGGGCCTTGTGGCCCATGATGTTGTGGAGAATGCGTAAACATGGGGTTACCCGTCTGCTCCATTGGTCGCGGCGCATTTTGATTATAGGGTTGTTGCATGTGTTGTGGATGCATGGGGAAGCTCGGGTTCATGTGACGGGGCGGCGGAGGGGCAAATTGGTGTAATACCGGTCCCTGAAAGCCGTTGTGCTGTGGAGGGGGAATGGGAGGATATTGGGGCCCACCGAAGGGAAGCCCTTGCGGAGAGTGGTAAGGGAAGGGAGGCGGCGGGCCAATTTGACCAAGATGAGGCGGGCGGGGATGGTGTTGGCCGTGTGGGCTCTGGGGCTGCTGGGGAGTGGGCAAGAGCTGCTCGAAGGGCGTCTGAGGTATTGATTCAGGTGGTTGCGCCGGCCTGTTGCTGCCCTGGAGCATCGCGAGCAGCGGATTTGCAGGCGCAGGCGCCTCGGCTGGACCACTTTGAGACGAAAAGCCAGAGCCCACGCTGAGCAGGCGCTTTAGCTCCGCGGCAGGATCAACAATCTGCTCAGACTGTGACTGGGGCTGCGGCTGTGGCTGCGTGGACACCTCAGGCAATGCGTCGCTCGAGCGATGACCTCTCCCCAGTTGTGCAACCAAATCAGCAAAGCTCGTGTCGTTCGTCGCATTCTCCGGCATGCCAGACTCATCGGCCGTGGTCTCGCCTAGGTCGGCCTCGAGCTCCTCCGTGTCTGTCGCGCCAGGAGCGACGGGTGGCGCCAAGTGCTGGCCAGCCGCTGCTGCCTTATTCCTGTCCAGCCTCTTTTGCTGTTTTATCCACCCTTTGAGCTGGCCGATAAAAGGCCCCACCATGTAGAAGCTGCTGTCCTTGACATCCTGATTATTGCCCTGAACCTTATTCTTCTGCTTCAGATGCGGCAGGTCACCGAGCTTGTACCAGTCGATTTTGGAGATTTCCTTGCGCGTGCGCGGCTCAAAGTATGTGTCCATGGGCACCCCGCGGAAGATGAAGAGCATGACGTTCTGCTGGTGCATGTTGACCGAGATGCTCTTCGCCTCGCCTTCCGGCGGCACCAAGCCCGACGCTTTCAGGTCGAAGCCAGTCTCCTCGTAGACTTCTCGTATGGCGCAGTCGAGATCCTTCTCCTCCTTGTTTATCTTTCCCCGCGGGAAGCTCCACTTGGCGCCCTTTTTCCAGCCCTTGACCAGCACCGCATGTGTCATTTCATGATTCAGCATGATGGCGCCGCGGACAGGGACGCGAGTTTTGTATTGTATAAAGGTCTCGTACGCGTCTTCGGCGTGTTGTGCGGAGAAGTTGGAAAAGAGCGGGCAGTGGGCGAACATGCGCTGGGCGAAGATGCGCAGGTTCATGGGCGGCAGGCCCGGGTCTAGCGGACGGATGAAGTCTTCGTAGAACCATTGCGCCTCCTCGAGTTGGAAGCAGATGCGCTCGACGGACTGCAGCTCCTCGTGCGGAGCGTTGACGATGAAGCGGACGCACAGGTCGTCCAGCCAGTCAAGTAGTCGCTGGTTGGCTGTCATGGTGAGGTTGACCAGTATCAGTGTCAGGCCGCATGCCGTGGGCAGCTAGAAACGGCGTGGGGAGCTGTTGCGCGTCGGCGAGCGCGCGGGAGCGAGGGTGTTGCGGTATGCGAAGGGTCTAGACTGCGAGAGTACCTGCGCTATGTGCACAGCCGCGCAAAGAATGTGGAAGAATGGGCACGTGGGGTCGTGTAGACTCGGCGGGGTGAGGTTGTGAGTGAAGGTGGTTGGTGTGGTTTGCTTCGGAAAGCGCGACGGGCGGAATTGCGCCACACCAGCACAGCCACGGAACGCCACAGCCGAAAAAACACCGGCCCAAATGACGTCCCATCGCAGCTGTCTCCAGACCAAGGCACGACTGGACACGACACAGCTGGTCATGGCCAGCACACCGCTAATCGTAATGCCTAATCGCTCGTCAATAAATGCGCGAGCCCCTTCTCGCTTCCCCGTCGCTACTTCGTCTTCTTGACGCTGCTAGCAATTTGTTGTTCGCTATCGCTCTCGTCCCCTATACATAGCGGCGACGCGCCCGTTTCAGAAGTTTTGCAGAGAAGAGCCGCCCGCCAACCACGCTTGCTGCCGCCATTGAGACAGCCGCGCAAACACTCGCCCGCCAGAGCGCTGTTTGAGGCGAAATACTTATAAGGCCAGTGCGACTGTCGTGTTCGCGATCAGTATCAACTTTCCATTTCATCGCATTTCACTACAATCGACAAACACCGCACCCATGGCCTCCGCTGTCGCAAAGTACGCGGCGAAGAAGATGCTGGGCAAGGAGATGGAGAAGTACAGGTCCAAGCCAAAGGCTGAAGGTCCCTATGTGAGTATACTCTTGCCTTCCCAAATCCCAACTCACCTCCTATCCATCCCAGAGGTGACCGGAGCAATACTGACATCACCGATAGGACCCCTACTATGAAATGATCGATCACCCCAGAAAACCCGGCCAAAAGAAGAAGGTCAAGAAGCAAATACCCGCCTACATTCCCGAGCACGACGCCAATGTCCTTGCTCGCGCCCGTAAAACCGCATACCGCCTCGACTTCGCCCTCTTCAGCTTCGCCGGCATCCGCTTCGGCTGGTCCTCCGTCATTGGCATCGTCCCCGTCGTTGGCGACGGAGCAGATTTCGCACTCTCTATGAACCTCATAAGGAATATGAACAAGATCGAAGGCAAACTCCCAAACGGCCTCCTGATCAGGATGGTCATCAATATGGTGCTCGACTTTCTCGTTGGTCTCATTCCTTTTGTGGGTGATTTGGTGGACGCGGCTGTAAAATGCAACGGCAAGAACGTGCGTATATTGGAAGAGCATCTGGATGAAAAATATAAGCCAAAGAAACTGGTCGACGCGGATGCGAAGCTGCCAAAGGAGAAGCGACCGCGCCCGGCATCCGTGTACGTGGACTTCTCTGATGAGGACGACGAACGTCGCGGTGCCTACGATGACCGCTACGATGACCGCCACGACGACGTGCGGCGCCCACAACGCGCATACTCCGGCAGGCGCGACAGAGTGCCCGATGAAGAAATGGCCTTGCCCAGGGAGGATACGCATCGCTCGCGTCGAGATGAGAGGCCGAGTCGTAATAACACGAAGACGAGCCGTAGATGAGCGCTTTTCCTTTTGTCTGTTGTACAAATGATCTTCCGGTCTTTTCCGCGGTGCGTTCTGGGATCCGGGAGTCGGCGCTGGCGTTGAGTAAATATTGTTTTTCAAAGATGTCTTGAACCTCTTGTAATTTTCAAAAGACGCCTTGATACCTCATGTAATCACAATCCCATTTCCTGGTCCGAACGCATATTCGGTTTTCCTTTCCGTCATCAACCTTTCCCTATACCAACACCATCACGCACCAGCACCCGCTTTCTAGCTGCCCTGGTATCTTTGATCTTATCAACAATTGCATTGCGATGCGATATCCGAATTCCCACCGCCCTGTCTCTGGGCATTGATAGGTTGTCAGCGTCGCACGCTGTACATTTTCCAACAAATTCCCGCCCTTTTCCCATAACCCTTCTCCACAGCACCACATCCCAAAACCTAGACACATCCACCAACGCCTCAGCTCACCAATACTCACTCCTCCATCTCCTGCTAACCACATCCTACAACCACAAATCCAACCCTTCTCTCGGTCAACACAACGCAAAAACAAGCCTCCTCACCCCAACCCTTCCCTCTTCACCCAGCATGCGGCACAAACTCCGTCCACTCAACCGTCTTATACACATCCGCATCCACCGCCCTCAGCCCCGCAAAACTCTCGCCAAGAAGATACATGCGCGCAAAAGGGTAGCATGCGCCTCCCAGCAGGGCCACAAGGAGACATATGTAATGCAATGCGCCGAGGACCGCCGTCACGATTCTCAATAAAAGGATAGTGAGCCTGGAACGCGACCTTGTCGGTGGCGGCGTGGGGGTCGGGGATGGGGATGGAGGTAATGGGGGCGTAGAGGATGGCGACGATGGCAATGGTGGGGACGATGGAGTGTGAGTAGAATGGGAGGGGGAGGGGGAGGGAGGGGGCCGTGTCTTCCTCGAAAACCAATCTAGCCACGTTACTGCCATGAAGAATATCGGCGCCGCAATCATGGACGCTGTGGATGCGAGCCAGAGGCGGTGTTCGATTTGTGTGGGGAAGTGCGTTGGGGAGAGGGCTAGGAGGTGGATGCTTGCGTAGGCGGTGGTTAGGAAGGCGTATGTCTATTGCATCCCCGGTTAGCTTGCATGGAAAGGGGGCGGGGGGAGACGGGAGGATTGGGGAGGATTGGGGAGGAAGGGGATGATGGTACCTTTACTTGCCGGTTTATAAAGTCGTCTTGCGTGCGCTTGGTGGTGTGGTCGAGGCCTTCGATGGTGAGGTCGCTGCGCGTGTGCACCGTGTAGTGTGATCCGAAGTAAATTTTCCCTCCGCCCGCGATGCTAGGTCCTTGCGCTTCGTCCCCGTTTTCATTCGAGGGGCTACTGCCATCCTGCTCCTGGGCAGACACTTTGTGCGTACAGCCGAATGCGAGATGCACATCATGTCGTTGCAGCAACTGCAACGCATGGTTTGCCCGTTCGAGATGTGTCCGCAGCTCCGGCGTTTCGCGAACTAGTGCAGAGGATAGCGAGCTACGTCTTTTGGCACGGCGCGGCCGCAGCTCAAAGTACTCGAGCAATTTGTTGGAGTAGATGCGCGTCGAGGAGCGGCCTGTGGGGTTCTCCTGCGCGATTGCGATGTCGGCGAGTGTCAGTGGTGCGGCGCTTGAAGAGCAGTGATACGTTGTCGTTTCGCCGTCGGCGTCACGGCCTTCCTATACATGCCCATCAGCACACGCGAATCATGTAAGGAGGGAGGCTAGGGTGTCCACGTACCACAATTCCCCCGACCGCAAACAGCGCCCCTAAATCCCGAGCGTCCTCCCCATCCACCACCATAGGCGCGCCCACATCATATCCCTTCCCCCACCACACGGCGTAGATTGCAAACGCACACGCCACGTGGGCCAGCACATGGACTTCCAGACTCGTGACTGGGAGCCCCTTTGCGGCGCGCGCGATGCACTGGATCAGGAACCAGGCTGCTTGGACACAGACGAGCGTTTTGGCGATGGCGTCGGCTTTGGATTTGTCGGCTATGGTGGGGAGAGGAATTTCAGGGAGCAAATTGAGGCGGAGGAGGAGCAGGATACCTTGGGGTGTGAGTGTTAGAGGTGGCGAGGTGGGAGAGGGGTGTGGGAGGGCGAGGCCACCCGAGAGGGCGAAGAAAGCGGTTTCCGTTGTCCAAGGAGTGAGGGAGTTTTGGACAATAGCTGGTCTTGTTGACTTTGAGGTGTCCTTCGAGTGTCGTGATGGGGTAATCTCATCTGAAATTCCTTCAGCGGATATACCCCCTTCGCCATCTCCGCTCACACCCTCATCACCCTTTTGTTCTTCGCCCTCCCCCTCACTCCCTCGACATAAGTGACACCCATACTCCCCCTCCTCACCAACTCCCTTCTCAACCCCATCATTCACCCTCCCCATCAAGCGCCTCGCTGCCCACAACTGCTCCCATGCACACCAAAGCACCACCTCGGGCAGGAACACCGCAATCACCATCCACACGCAACGATGCGCCGTTTTGCGCCACTCGCTGCGGCCGACCTGTACATTGGGATGATACGCTGTCCACGCGCAAAGGAACAGCGTCGTCAAGCACGACAGTAGCAAATCAAAAGTCCCCCGAACCTGAGGCGTTGAAGTCCAGCCTACTTTTTCCGGAGCCGCTGTTCCGGTAGCATTCTGGACGGGAAGTGATGTCGCGGTCTTCAAACAAACGTATAAACTGAAGAGAAATAGCATTTGGAGATGGCATGATGAATGGATTTCGGGTGGGCGAGCTTGGGACGGGTATTAGGCAGATGGTCACTTCGCTTCGCCGCCTTGCTGCAGGTTTGGCGCGTGGGAGGAGCCGGTGCCTGGCTTTGTTGCGGATCGATCCGCTTCGTATGCGCCTGAGGCTGAAACCTGAAACGGGGGTGCAGGGGTGTACGGCGCTTAACGAGACGGGGAGCGGGCGGTTGGAATGTTTTTGAAATTCTGGAGCGAGGATGGGGAGTTGATATTTTTGCCACTAAATGTTGGATGCGAGGGTTTAGTGGGTTGTTCTTATTTACGGAGTTGTGGTACTGTATGTTGTCTGGGTCCGGGATTGCAGTTCGTGTAACTGTTCGGCTCCTTTGTGCGATCTTTGATTTGTCTTTTTTTCCCTGTGTGTCTGAAGATGCGGTCGGCAGTCGTACCTGGCTGTATTCAGGAGACGAGGTATTTTTCATGATGGTGTCGTCGTGGGGTGGTGAAGTGCGGCGCCATGGTCGCTAAACGCCCCGCGGGTACTTCGAGATTTGAGACCTATGCTCTTATTAAGTGGACCTCGTAGCACCCAAGGATGCCTGATAATCGAATTCGGCTTGGGGAAAGATAGTAGACTAGGTTTGGAGGAACTCGCAACTCTTTCTCAGCCGAATCTCAACCTGTCTTACCGAAAACCATGTTTTTGCATGCCACAAAGCAAGAGTGATGCCGCTGTAGGAAAAACATGTCTCGTCGCAGCAAAATGCCAAAAGTGTTTTTTTCCCAAAAATCAGCGGAAGACACTCACCACCGAACTTGGATTACTGTAGCCTTGGTATTGATAAGCTCTTTTTCTCTCGGGAATACTTTGTGCAGCCATGCGCTCTTCTGTGCTGACTGCAGGCGATGGTCCTTATTTTATGGTACCAGCGTAAATGTGAGAGAACAGGCTTTGCTCGGAGAGTCGAAGGCAAGCCTGGAGACTCTGAAGAAGACAAACATGTCCTATTCAAAGAACCAACTGTCGGTCTTTGCACGGGCGCCATTCGGCGATAACAATGCGCGTGGGGATTGGCTCGTTGCAGGCCGAGAGACATTTCTTTATGCAGTTACTGGGGCAGATGTTCTGATTAGACCTAATCATTTGATTACTTTGGTTGGGGGGAGAAGCAACGCCTTCGCATTCATGCCCAAGCAGGGTCTGTGGACCCCTGTGTGCACATGTAGAGGCTATGAAAAGAAAATTGTGGATTATAATTATGCGATACCAATGGAATCGGCCCCCTGGTCGACTTTTGGTCATTCTTGATGTCTGCATCTCCGGTCGTGGATTTGAGGTTCGTTGCGGGTTGCGGAGAATGACGTCACTGGATGACTCAACAACCGCAGATGTGACCGCAGTCCTAAAGACATCTCCTTCGTATTACAACTTCTCGACTAATTAGATAGTATCCTGCGTCTCCCTCCCGCCCAAACTTGGAAAGATCAAGATCAACCGTGGCAATATCTTGGAATCCGTGCTGAAGATACAGTAACCCCCCTTCTTCGGATGGACGTAACATGGAAGACCCATCTTTTCCAACTCCTTGATGCCCCATTTTACAAGGAGGCTACCTGCCCCGCGGCGTCTGTGCTCACCCTCTGTAACGAGAAGAGCTAGCACTGCATGATGACATCAGCTTACCCATCTCGCTGCAAAGAGCTCAATGCCTTCTAATGCGGCTTCTACGATTGCGAATTATTTGACTTACAAATATGAGGATGCTTCCCCATCTCTAGATTCCGCGCACAGAAATGATGTCTCGCCGCCTCCCTCAACTTTGTGTACTCATCCACTTCTTTGAAAGGCACCTCCATCCCTTCACGCGGCTATTCGAGATCCGGACTCCCATGCTCGTAAATCTCACACTTCGCATACGCAATAGCTTTCCCCTCCTCCTCATCCAGCACCTTCAAATGGCGCACGTGGCTCTTGTTTTTAAGGTCGTCCTCCATTGACTTTTCTGTGCCCTCCGCGTAACCCGAATACGCGGGTAGCCGACCAACGACGAGAGATCCGAAGCTATCGATGCGCATCCTGACGCGGTCTGCTATGTCTGTGTACTCAACCTTGCGCACGACGAGCGGCATTTGGTGGGTTTCTTTATGGAGGTGTGGAGTGGTGTGTGCCAACAGGAAGTCGAAAGTCGTACAAGGGAAATTGTGAATGGACTGTGCCGCACTAGTGTGATGATTCCGCTTTGACTCCAACTTTCGATGGCTCGTTCAGTCACAGTGATAATCGGGGAACTCTATTGTCTGCATCTGTCTGGAGACTAATGCGGAAACTGTGACGGTTGTAGCTCTATATGTAGCACGCCGGACGTTTTAAGGAGAGTTTAGTATCTAGAGGTTCTAGATAAGAGAAGGGTATAAAAGCCGCCCCCTTGATTAACTCTTAAGAATTAATACAGTTCCTTAAGCTTCTACTATATATAGTAGTTATAAGCCTAGTTTATAATTAAACTATATTTATATACTAATAAAGCTCTAAAGTTTATCTTCTATATCTATAATAGCTACTAAGTCTAACTCTATAATAACGCGTATTACTATTATCCTTAATAAACCTAGTAACTAGTATACCTAGCTATTTATTTATTAAAACTCTTTCTAGAGGACTAACCTTTAGTAGTATATTAATTCTAATATTACTACTAATAAGTTACTAGAGCTTAAAAAGCTAGTAGAGCTTAAGCTTACTAACTATAAAGAGAGTACTAAGAGTCTTAAAAGCCTTAGTACTAATAAGAAAGAGTTATATAAGTAAAACTATAAGCGCTATTAAGAGCGCTATATAGTATAGAGTAGAAAGAGTAAGGTACTAGCTAACTTTAACTTAGAGATTAGTAAGATAGTAGTAAAGCGCTACGTTTATTTACTTTAGAATAAGTTAACGCTGTTATAAGGACGCAACGAGTAGGCCTTTAGTTCTTATAGTAAAGACTAATTAATTACTACGTATAATATCTAGGTAAATATAAGACGTCGTATATAGAATAAAATAGTAAAATAGGTGTAAAGTAGAAATACTTAGAGGGGTAGTCTATGCTTCTAGTACGCAGACTAACTACTAGTTAGGGTAAAGTTTAAAGAATAGTTTTAGGCGTACTAATAATAGTATAAATAGGACTTAGTAGTATTAGGGAATCTAGGAAGGATACTATAATAGTACCCCTCTTCTATTCTTCTTTTAAATTAGGCGTTAGGTTGCTAGGCTACTAGGTACTAGTTTATTTAGGTATTAGGTATAGAATTACTTAACTACTTTAGTTTCTTCTAGAAACCTAGCTAGCTCCTATAATAATTTATTATAGCTAGTCTATTAGGTTAGGTATTTCTAGGTTTATTTTTATTACGAGGACGCAACGAGTAGGCCTTTAGTTCTTACAGTAAAGACTAATTAATTACCGCGTGCGATATCTAGGTAATACAAGACGTCGTGTATAGAACAGAAATAGCGAAATAGGTGCGAAGCAGAAATACTTAGGGGGGTGGTCTGTGCTTCTAGTGCGCGGACTAACTGCTAGTTAGGGTAAAGTTCGGAGAATAGTTCTAGGCGTACTAATAACAGTACGAACAGGACTTAGCAGTGTTAGGGGATCTAGGGAGGATACTATAACAATTTTCTCTTATTATAGCAGATTCTCTTAACGCTCTTAATAATAAACTCTAGTTTATTATTAATTATAATAGGTTTAGATAGTAGGTTCTACTAGCTAGGTAGGTAATTAAATTTAGGCGCAGCTAGTTAGATTAGAGAGATATAAAATACTAGATATATCTTTATACTACTAGGTAGGTTTAGTTAGAAAGCGTAAGATAAGACTACTTTAGCTACTAGAAATAGGCTAAGGTTCTTCTAGTCTAGCTTCTTTAACTATTAGTTAGTTTAGATATTTTAGACGTTAAGCTATACTTAGTTACTTACTTTATATATTAGAGTAGGTATTTACGTCTAGTTTATATATTCTTACTATATAGCTTACGCTTATAATAACTCTTTATATATAAACTTAATTCTATTACACATCTTTTTAATTATTTTATTCGCGTTAGCTACTTGTAGTGCCTAATAGGCTAGGCGAACTATATTTATTAAAAGTTTAAAACCTATTTAGGGGTGTTATCTATAGTTTATAAGAAATAGAGAAACTTATATAGATTTAGAGGTTATATTATTAGCTTTAAACTATACTATTAGTAGCTTATATACCTAGTTATCTTATTAGTAGTTTATAAATACTTAAAGAACTTATTTTATTATAGCGTTTGCGTTCTTAGTTTATCTATTACTCTTAGAGTAGAAAGTAGTAGAGAGTTAGGCTTAAACCTTTAGTAATTTATATAGTTTATTATAAAAGGTAGAGATAAACTATATTTTTTAGTTAGATACTATAGTATTAGGCAGGCTGTAATAAACCTATACGTATTAGAGGAACAGTTCTACTATTATAGGGGCTATTATTAACGCGTAGAGGATTATATATTAGTACTTTAATAGTCTATTAACTACTACTATAATATTTATATAGCCTTTAGATTTAGGTAAGTTAATAATAAAGTTAATAGAG
>MU005573.1:268946-333521 GCA_010405425.1 Lentithecium fluviatile CBS 122367
TTTTAGATATCTTTATAATTAACTCGCTTCGCAGTCTAATTTCCGTTTACGAACAATTAGTAGATGTTATTTAGGAAGCTATAGCAACTGCTCGCTGTTTTAAAGAGATCTTCAGGTCTTGTATAAATATATAAGACGGCGGCGGTCTTAATATCAAGGGTGATGGCGTGGTAGGAGAAGGTAGAGCAATATTACCTTAATCTGTTTAAATATACTGCCCATCTGGCGAGAAGGCCACCGCCCTAACCCAGCTGGAATGGCCCTTGAGCGTGCTGCAGTGCGCCCCTGTCGCCGCCTCCCACAGCCGTACTGTCCCGTCGTTAGAGGCCGACGCGGCCAGCCGCCCGCCTGGCGAGAAGGTCACCGCGCTGATACTGCCGGAATGGCCCTTAAGCGTGCTGCGACACGAACCCCAATTTGTTTCCCTCTTTGACACTATCTTAAACCCCTGTAGCACTTGCTTCTTAAAAGTTTGCCGTATTAGACTTATCTCTAGCGCAAACATAAGTGTAGAGTAATAAACCTGCAATAGAGCATCTGCTAATATAGACTAAAACTGTAATATGAATTGCTTAGCGTCTAGAAGAAAGCTTAGAATAATGCTTGCAGATAGCTGTATTACACATTAGTATAGTGTAAAGAAGGAACCTTTTTAGAGGTCTTACAGCTAAAAGAGCCTAAAGGCTGCTAAGTATTTAAACACATCTGCTTGACTCCCTTATAAGGCGTATAGCTTTAAGCTAATGTAGAAAATGCTTCTAGAGGAATAGGTGCGTTATAACTCTGTTAGTAATATCTTACTAACTTTGCTTAAGATAACTAACCTAGTAGTAACACGCATACTACAGCCTAGGTAATAAATCACTAGTAATTATCCTCTTATAAATGTTACTTCTTAGAACTCTAGGTCCTAAGAGGCTATATATATCCTAACGCGGGCCGCTTTGTATATAAGCTTAATATAGTGAGACGCAAGATTCTTATATATAGTCCTTTATCTATCCTATACTAGCTCTTGCCCTGTCTTTAGCGACTAATAAGGAACTTATAGAAAGATAGGTAAAGTAACCTATAGAGATGTCTTTATTATTAGGAACACTAAGGACAGAGTGTAAAGCGTCTAGTTAATACTCTACCTCTTTCTATAAAACTTACAGGAGGCGTATAAGTAATACAATAGAGAGTAGGCTCTCTAGAGAAATAATACTGCCTATAACCTTTTAAAATATGTAAAGCTACGCTTTCTTCTTATCCTCCTCCTACTTAATAAGCAGCTGCTCTAGAAAAGGAGGATAGGTCTAATTAAGATGTAGAAAGGTTAACTTTAAATACTCTAACACCTTATTTAGGTATCCTTTACGGTAACCTCCTTTAGTGCTAATATATTAGTATATAATAATAGTAAAGATTAATAGCGGCACTGCTAGGTTAACTAGCGCCTAGATCTAGTCTGCTGTTAGCCAGTCTAGAGAGAGTATACGCGCTTAGCGTATTATACTAAGCTTATGCTTATAGAAGAGAGGTATATTATATTTAATAGTGTTCTTGTAACGATCGGGCAATAATCGATATAAAATAAAGCTAAATTGCTATAATCTATGGAGATGGACAGAGGGCTACTATAAATACTAGTAACCTTATCTATTAATTCTATAAGTAAACGCTTAGAAATAACTAGAGTAATAATAAAGGGAAATAATAAGCAATTGCTCTAACAACAGAGAAATAAACTAACAAACAAAGGGAAACACTAGGCCTACTAGCTGTTACACGCCCCCCTAGCTCTAGTAGTACAAGTAGAAGTCGTAATAGCGTAGCTAGTCTATAACTAACTAGTCTATTCTACTTAGTCTTCTCGTAATATTAATAAGCCTAATTAGCTTTTAAAACTATTAAAACTTCTATCTAGAGAGGGCCTTTATAAGGCTATCTGCGATTATTTAATTAGAACAAGTCTATTTAATAATAATTTGTCTAGCTGTAACCTCCTATTGTACCTAGAACTAATAGATATCTATATAACGTAACTTTATAAATAACTTAGCGGCTAACTTTATTATAATGCTAACTATCTGTATATTATTATAGTAAATAACTAGCTTCTAAGGTAATTATAACTCTACTCTAGAAAGGAATTATAACTACTTAGTTATATAGAAGGCAGCAAATAATAAGGCGTATAGCTTAGCCTTAGTAGTTAATTTCGTAATAATTCGCTAGAGAGAAGCTTTCTACTTAATAGCTATTCCCCTAAGTATAAACACGAATCCCTATAAGCTACACCTACTGTTAACGTTGTCTGCGAATAAAGCGTCTAATATAGTAGAGAATATAGCAATTCCTTCGTCTCTGCTAGCTTATAGCGCCTAGTTACGTATACTCTTAACGTACTTCTAGGCTTTACGTATAAGTGGTAGATATTATTAACTTAGGTTAAGTAAGTAATAAGAGAACGTAACGTATAATTAAGTAATATCTAGACGTCTGTAAACTGCGGCATAAGCGTACTATCTAACTAGTTATTAGTATAATTTAGTTCTCTCTAGAATAGGATCCTCCTTTAATAGTAGAAGCTATTATTTAGTTAATAGCAGCTCTAGGTACTTGCCTACTTTAAGCTTAATTTTATATTAGTAATATAATTTATTAATAAATAAGTCTAGTAAGATCTATAACTTAAATGCCTATTAGTCGCGTATAATACGCATGCCTAAGAACTACTTAAGCTAGCTAAGCTGCTTTACGTTATACTTCTTTATAAGTCCGTCTATAATCTAGACGTAATAGGCTGCGTTTAACTAATAGTAGGCTATAAGGATATTATTAACGTATATAAATAATAAAATAACTTCGTTAGTGTAAAGGCACAGAAAGCTGTTAATAGAACGTAAACTAAGCGACTTAATAGCAACTATAAACGTATTATACTATAGCAGCGGGGCTTTCTTTAATCTATATAACGCTTAAACTAACTGTAATAGTGTACCCTTCTTTACTCCTATACTAGCTAGAGCAACTGCGTACGTCGTCTAATTAAGTAGAAAGTTAAGAAACGCGGTAGGTACGTTATACTATTTAATTTTTATATTAAAGTAGTTAATAATTAATAATAACGCGTAGAAGTTCTTAATTACTAGCGTAGCCGTATACGTCTTATCTAGTAGAGTCTTCTAAATTACCACGTACAACTAGTTAGGCCTTAAACTAAATAAGATACTTATTATTATTAAACTTATACTAGAATACTTATTTTAATAGCAGAACGTTACTATTAGCTAACTCTCTTATGTATATAGATAGTATAAACACACTCTTATTAACTATACTCTATGCTTTCTTATTCGCAGCAGCGACAAATTGTAGTCCGTACGGGTGTTAAATTAGTTTACTATACCTATAAGGAGGGTTAGGTAACTAAGAATAATAGATATAAGGCACTCTATTTCTAGTAAATAAAGCCCTCTTACGATAATAAATTTTAGACGTAAATATAATATAGAAATTAGTTAAGCTAGGTACTAACTAAATAACAGCAGTGTAACTACTCTTACGTTTATAATAATAAGAGCCTATAACTATATTAGCTAGGTTAACATCTCTATTAATATCTTAGGGGGCTGTTACTCTACGTAGTTAATAGCTATTAGGCAGTTCTAGAGCTATAGTTATTAGTAGGAGTAACTCTAGCAACGCAGGATCCGCTATATTTGCAGGTAAATTATAGAATTTATTATTACTAGTGTCTAAACAGATAACTAGGTTAACTTTCAGCGCTAGCAATAGCAAACCGTACTAAATAGGCCTAACTTAGCTAATATTAGCATACTTAACTAGCTGTTAACTTAGTTTATCTATACAACAGCGTTAATGCTATTACTACTAGGCTAATTTTATATTATATATAGTTATCTACTTAACGGGCTTAATAATAGTAAGTTAGTCTAGTTCTATAAGTATCGCGTACTCTATCTTAAATCTATTAAAGAAATAATTTAGATTAAAAACAACGTTACAGATAACGCGTACCTTATGCTTTATAGAAATTTAAACGCGGAATTAGTTAGAAGAAACGTAGCTAATAAGATAACTAATTAACGCTTAAAACTTTAGCTTATTAGTAGTAAGTAATTTAGTGTTAAGCACGTACGCTTAACAACTAATTAGCTAAAAATAGGAAATAACTAGCTTACAGCTATTAATAACCTTAAATAGAGTCTTAAAACTAAAAGATGCTATAGGCGTATAATTAAGTAAGTAACTAGTAGTCTTAACTAACTTATTTAATAAGTATTTTAGTAGGTTAGCCTAAAGTGCTATTACTTAAGCCTTAATAATAAGTAACGCCCCTAAAATTTCTGCAGAACTATTTTATGCTAGTACACTAGGTGTTAAATACTCTGCTTAGATGCCCTCTTAAGAGTAGACCTGTTTAATAAATAATACTAACGCCGTTTCGCGATTAGTATGTATAAATATAACCTTATAGTTGTAATAACGCTATAAGCTATTAATAGTCTTAGAGAGCTAATATAGTAATACTAGATTAGTTTTATAGTTATACGTGTTAACTTTATTCTTTTTACTATACTTATTAAACGCGTGTAGGGCATAGCGGTCGCCGTTCTAGCAAGGCTCCCCCTTAATAGAAACTAGGTATATTAAATTAACGTGTAAACGCTTAAACGGACGAGTAGCTAGCTGCGTATAAGAATAACGTAAAATAATCTAGTAGAGTTTAGATTTAATATAGACCTAATAGTATTTATTACACTTATAGTCCTACAGTTGTAAGCTGTTAACGTTTACCTTAAGTTTCTTTATTACGGCCTTGCTAGGATAGCCCTAGGCTATATAAGCCTCTTTCTGCAATAGCTTATACAGCGGCTTTAGCTTCTTTAATAACTATATAACTATAATAGTCTATACAAGTTATAATAGTAGTAATTTAAGTAGTAGAGAATAATAAGCTAGGTCTCTATTAAGCAGGTAATAGCTAGTATTAAACTCTAGCCTAGCAATAATATTAGACGGGTTGTCGTTCTTATATAAGATAAGCTTATAGCTAGAGAAGTTAACGCCTTTATTATAGCAACGTCTAACACTAAAGATAGACGTAATAAAGCTATTAATAAGAGCAACGTCCTTTAATAAGATACAGGTAGAACTATTAGGGCTAATAATAGACACTTCTACCTCTTTCTAGGCTTAAATTAGTAGGCGCTAATTACCTATAGTAACGCAACAGCCTTTAGTATTAGGACGCATATAACGCTAGGTTAGCTATAACTTAGAGTTAATAATATAAATATTAGACTTAGAGTTAATAATCTATTAGTTAGATAAGTTTTTATAAGTATTAGCTGTAATAAGAGACTTATAAACTGCGTACACCCCTAAGATTTTACCCTAAGGGGTAGTTAATAAGACTATTACTATCGCTAAGCTAGTTATATTTATATTATATAGGTAACTAACGTAGTTAAACTCTCTACTAAACTTGCCTACTAATTATTTATAACTATTAAACTTTATTAGGTTCTTATATAGTTAATTAAACTTAGTAATTATTACTAGGTCTGCTGTCTAGTTAGCTAGTTATATCTTCTTATTAAGATAGAAACACTTTAACGTAAAATAGATTTTGCTATATATGCAGGCCTTCTTCAGCTTTCTATTATTACTAGTAGCATTTTTTAGTCTATTCTAGCTCGTATTAGTTAGCTAGGCGGCACTTAATAATGGCTTTAATGCAGTTACGGCTGCAGCGACAACTATATATCCGCTTATAGCTATATTACGCACATAGGAGATCTATAGGCTAACGAGCTTCTTAATTAAAGCGACCTAATTATTTATACTATTATATTCCAACTCACTTATCTTATAGAGGCATAATTTAGCGTAACTTTCGTTAATAACGCTGCAGGCTTAGAGGAAATCATGCTAAGGTTAGGTATTATTAACATCTAATAGCTTAAGCTTCTTATAGAGAGAGACTGTGGTCTGCCACTCCCTTAACTACTTCTCTACGTTTAGACTAGGATTTAATGCAGCAAGTTAATAATAGTTTGTATAAGCTTCGCAGAGACGCGACTTTACTGTTAGGGCTACAGCAGTGTATAACGTAATAAGACTATTATATACGTTTAACGTAATAAGGTGCTAGTAGTTGTTATATACTGTCGTAACAATCTTATTAACTACCTTTTATAAACTATAATTAATCTTTAACTACCTAGCCTTATCTTCCTGCTAGACTAAATAATTATAACAGAAGGCGTTTTACTATATAACGCTTAAGTTGTTAATAAAGAGTGCCGTTAAGATATAATTAGCTAGTTAAGGGCGATTTAGCTTATTATTTACAGGCAGTTAAGCTTTTAGAGTATTAGGGTTAACGTACGCCTAAACCTCTATTAATTTAGCAGACGTCTCGCGTTATCATATTTATGTTTACTAGTTAGTAGGACCGGCTAAAAGTCTTTAATAACTAGCAACTGCTAAGGCAAAGCTAGCTATTACTGCGTTATTGTTGTAGTTAGCTATTATAATAATTAACTAATAGAATTAGTAGCGTTAACGTTAACTAATTAGTAATTAGATAAATAAAAATACTAAGTAAGGTGCTATAATAAGCAACAGAAGAGGCAATAGATGTAATAAGTCTATGCTAAATAAGGGCTTATAACTGTAACGATTAGGCAATAATTAATATAAAATAAAGCTAAATTGCTATAATTTATAGAGATAGACAGAGGGCTACTATAAATACTAGTAACCTTATCTATTAATTCTATAAGTAAACGCTTAGAAACAACTAGAGTAACAACAAAGGGAAACAATAAGCAATCGCTCTAACAACAGAGAAACAAACTAACAAACAAAGGGAAACACTAGGCCCACTAGCCGTCACAGTTCTTTGCTACTTCATAGAGGAGGTCTTAGTACGTTCTATTTAGTATCTGCTTAAAACTAAGACGAATGTAGAGCTGTAGTCTGCTCGTTATAAAAACTTGCAACGATACTGGCCGCATGTCCTTATTCTGAGTGAGAAGCTGGAGTATGGCTCGAATATCTTCTTCCCTCTCGCATTCGTCTAATGTGTCGATGACGACTACGCATGCAGGGGTAGTCAAGTGTGTTTGTTGCACCCCCGAGAGCGGTTATAGTATGAGTATCTCAAACTAGTCCTTTAGGGCATGGTACCAATCTCCCCAGAATCGAGAAGCGCGGCCTTCCAGAAGCCGACATAAATCAGCCCAACGAGGCTAACAATTGATGCCTCATGGGGCGCGCTTGGAAAGGAACTTACGACGACAAGAAAGCCACCGATCTCCATGTTACCGGCGGATACATCTCTTTCGAGCACGAGGCCGACCGTAAGAGCTTTAATAAGGGCTATCGGCGCCGCTTCTATCGGTAAGTTGACATCATATCGACAGCTTCAGCACAAACACAAACCATGGGCTGACGCTACGAAAAGTTGCAAGGGCTGCGACTCTTCGTGCCAGATTAGTAGCCTTGCGAGACTTCAAGGTAGCCGTAGAGACCAAATGCCGAGTGAGCTCGCCATGGGTGCCACTCGTTGGTTCCAGTAGTTAGGTCCTGCATATGATCTGGTGCGCATTTCCACAAGCTCTTGCCATATGACGTGCTGATATTTCAATCGAGCTTTGACCACCGTGTCTTGGGCAGGCAGACCAGCTTACACGATGGAGAATTATTACACCGGGTAGCTGTAGAGGTCCCCAGGTCCCTAGGATAGGAATCTCTGGCATCCAGTAGCTAGATCCTCATCACATACACGGAATACGCACAAGATTTCCTATCTCGTTCACTACAGCTATCTTCGGAGTGACACTGCTAGTTCCTCGCCTGTTATGAAATCATCAGTGCATTGCTTTACTACGCTACGCTTACAAAATCAGACAGAAGTGATTTCGAGAGTAGAGAGCCAAGCAAAAATTGCAGAACTTCCAAGCCGCTATTGGGACTGCAGCAATGACGGGAACACAAAAACGCTGCATGCGATACACCCTGTTTAGCTCAACTTGCGGCAAAACCATTACATCCTGTCACTTTTGCTATGAGACACATTCAAACTCCCAGCGAGAGAGAATCAAGCGGCTTACTCTCCACCATGTACAGTAACAAACGAGACAACCTGAGGTGTAGCATGCCCGAATAAACGCTAAACCATCCACATTACTACTCCTTTCCCCCGCTCCAAAACAGATAAGTTCAACCTCCTCACACTCTTCCACCACTACGACTACAAATCGTTCCCTGTACTCGAATTCCGAAATCACTACGGAGGCCTCTGGACTTGCTCCCCGGACCTTGTTAGTAGCTCTACGAGCATCTCCCTCACACATCGATTGGCACCAGAAGTGCGACATAGAACTAGGAGACCTGTGAAGCTTGTCAGTTCGCGAAGTGAGCGAGAGTGGTGATTAATGCGAATGTACCGATAGTCTGAATAGGTTCAATAGATTTCGGCTTGCACCAGTCTTCTCTCTGCCCTTGCTCGCGCCGTACATCTGCCTAGGCACGATCCACCGTGGGAGATAGGAAAAGCTTCCCAGACTGAGCTGACTAAGGAAGACGTATTGCTAGGGAAACCAACCAGAGAATTACGATGTCAGTGGAAAACGTGCGATCTAGTCTTGCGCCAGTGATTGACCTTCTTGAACTCTCTGTCTTGGGGATATGAATGTGGGAAAGGCTTCTCTAAAGCGCCGAGATTGTCACGAATGTACCCAAAAAGTGGACCCAGTCGCATTTTCGCAAAGCTTCGAATCAATGTTGGAAGAGAGACCGGGTCAAACAGAAGTGTGCTGAGATGTAAGAACAAACTTTGGTAATTTGGGCAAGGCACAGGGACCTCGACACGGGGCATTTGGACAACCGTCTAACACGGGTGCAGTCAAGGAGATAGTCTCTGTTCCACCGTGGGCAAGAGTTAAAATTCGCTTAAGGTGCTGCTCACTGTGACGGTCGATAAGGATGCTGTGACATCAGCCTCGCAATTGTTCAAATGTTAATGCAACCGAGAGACCCCGCGTGACTTCTGTGCATCACCAACCTCGCGCGTCTTACAGCGCTGCATGCACTTGGCTAGCTACGTGCACTCTTAATTAAATGTCCAGGACTCTGCTTGATCCTTGCTCTAAATCAATCAGTCGCACGTTCGAATGCCGTGGCTGTATGGTTGGCGCTGTTGTTGCGGTAATTCGTGGCTTTCGGTCATTGGAGACAGCTTTCGCAAGAGAAATATCGTCATTATATCATTATCTATCTTTCTATCGACACATTGTTCCCGATTCACTTTTTCTGTCCGTATCCTTCGTTCGCTGGGATGTCTACGATGAGCGGGGAATACCTCCCGGTCCGATAAACATACGAGAGCAAGTAGGAGTCTACAGTCTGTTCAGGTATGGACTGAACCACCAAGTCGAGCGATGCTTTCTTTGTCGTTGCAACTGTCGACATTCCTCGTTCCTGGGTACATAGATTCTCTTTTCTGGGTTTCCTTCTGGATCGTATGAGAGGAGCTTTGGCGGTGTGCCCTTCTTCCCCAGACGACGTTTCTCCGGACGGCAGTCTTCAATCTTATGCATCTTCCACTCATGTTTTCTTCTTGCATCGGCCCTCTTGTATGATATTGGGCAAGACCGACACTCAAGGAAGGAGTTTGAGCGTAGGGCTCTAGAATGAGCCAATCTCATGTGTCGCTTAAGATTGCCCCTTTGATACGTTCCCTTGAACTTCGTGGAACAGAGATCGCATTTGATAGGTACAAGGATTGACTGCGCCCGCTCCCGGGAGTGCGATTTCGGAGCATTGAAATCATGTTCGTCGCCTTCAAATATCCTCAGGTCCGTCGGAATTGGTCGCGTATGCAAAGAGTAATCATTGTCAAAGGACCCAACTAGCGTGTCAAAGGAGAAGAAATCCGCTGAGAGGTTGTGCGGTGACTTGAACGGAGTGCTGAAGTGTTTTTGAACAAAATTTTTGTCATCGTGCGTAGACTCTGACGCGGTTGTCACTTCGAGTTCAGCTACACACTCAGAATCCGATATTGCTAGCCCATGAAGTTTCTTTTGATGGCGGATCAGCTTTCTTCTCTGGTCGTGGCCCCTGAAAATCCGTGGGCATTGATCGCACTTCAAGTTCGGATTCAACGAATGGCTCGATGAAGTCTGTGCGTTCCTTGAGCCGACAACTGTTCTCTGCATTTGTTCAGGGCCTCGGGGTACTGAAGTCGACCGATCTGGGTAATCAGGAATACCAGCTTGGCTTATTGCGGACAAATTCGGGGCAGATAGTGACGATGCTGATCGGTTCACCCTATTTGAAGATTTGGTATGAAACGGTGATACGACTTGTGTCTCTGGCGTGAGCGAGAGGTGCTGTCCAGATTCAGGATTATTGGGGGACTCTGCTGCAATGCACGTCTCTCCAGGATAAGGTAAGGGACCCATAGTTGATGGGAGTAGGCCAAATATTGAACCTGAGCTCTCATGCTCAGAAGTCCGCCTATTCGAGTTGCTGTTCGGAACCAAAGCTTCAGAGCCAGGGCTACTAGCCTCAAGTTCTTGTGGAACATTTTTATGTGGAATATTTGCTTCGAGTTCCACCCTCTCCGTTGTGAACCGTTGGATGATTGGTGCGTCGATGCGACTTGGAAGCCGATCCAATGTCGATGTCCGGACATAGCGAGAGAGCCCCTTCGCGATGCGGCGTCTAACGTCATGGCCCAGGCTTCCTTCTCGGGGAGTTTTTGTAGTATCCGGGGGTGCGTCTTCTGTCGCGTGAGGCGTTATCTTCGGCGGTTTTTCAGTCACTGCGCCGCCTCGTCGGAACTCGAGTTCGAGTTGAAATGTGAACCGCATCGGGTAGGTATGAGAGCTGGCAACGGCTCTGTGATGGCGTGTCTCCGGCTATTTAACCATATAATATGTGTCAATTCGAGCTGTCGAGGTAACTTAGGCTCCTTATTGCTTTCTCTGGCCGGGCTAGATGAAAAGATTGATGGAAAGTCACTAGTATGGAGCGAATGGGTTTTTGCGTATCCCCTTGGAATTAATCCTTGCCGTTTGGGAGAGGGAGAGGCTAATGCTGTTCAGCAATGCTGTTCAGCGTGAGGTCGTGTTGGCGAAGTGATGTTGAGAGGAATGGTGGCACTGGCAAGGTTGACAGGGGATGGAAGCAGTCTCAGCCTTGTGGCCGGATCGAGTCCTGACTGGCTGCTTCCGTCATGCAACCCCCTCACCGGTGAGCGGTCTGCCTCGCTAAAGACTGGATCCCTCCAAAACCCTAAAAAGAGCATATCGTAGCCAGCCGGTTGCCGTGGGGCTATGCGATTCATGCAGATAACTTCGTATGTCGCTCGCCAGTCGTATCCCGTTCCAGAAGCGAGTGTCACCGCCTCTTTAGTACCCCAGTCATTGGCTAGTTCCATTGGACGAGATAAGAAGCAGATAAAAGTCTTGCCCGCTCTGCCACTTAGCGTTCTCTGACTTCAATGGGGTTCAGTTAAGAAAGAAGATTGCATAGCCTACTGACCTGGGCGGGATGGCAAAAGATTTTGCGGCCCAGCTTCGATACTGCCAAGTAATGTAGAGCGGTGAGACTCAAACACGTGTCGCTAACGATAATGGCCTGGGCTAAATCACTCAAACCCATTTTGGAGGTTGCGAGATCGGTGTGTGCGTGGCGTTGGTGCTGCTTCCTGATTAGCTGTAAACGGGTCGCGTATCTCTCGTCAGATTTGCGCTCCCAGACTTTGACTGAATCTAGCGCGGGCTGAACCATTGACAATGAACATCTGGATTGTTGCGGAGCAAAATCACGTGATGGGGACCGAAAGGAAGAACTTAGAATTCAATAGCTGAACGAGGGGAGTCTGGACAAAGTGATAAAGGAAGCACTGGCTGAAGCTGCGGATATCGTAACAAAGTGGACGGAGATACTGCTTGGCTAAGATGGTTCGGATTCGTTGGGTAGTTCCTCCTGTTGTCGTGGATGGAGCTGGGAGCAAACTTTAGGATTTGTCAGCAGGTATACACCTGAAGTAATATGCACGTGCCCGCCTAATGGATTGATGTCCATATTGCCGCCTCGTTCCTCTTTGTGTCTTTAGGATGTAGAAATTATTCTGGTTCTCATAAACGCTTTAATTGGGGTGGCGGTGGTCTTCTGGTTACTTGTGTTGTAGCTGTGTAATCACACCTGGCGTTCACACATCCGCATCCAGTATAGCTCGATTGCATGAAGTATCCCGAAAACTTGAACGCATGTTTGTAAAGGAGTATCGAACCCATGGGAAATGTGAGTCCGCAAATGAACATTGGTAGGTGTCGAGCCATGTACCCTTGGAGATGGTCGGACGAGTCGCTCGCCCGTTGCAGCGATCCCAGGCTTGGATCCACACGCAGCAACTCAGTCTTTGCGGGTCCTGCTTCAGTATACCGGATCGCTCTGCCCTTGAGTTTTGCAAGAAATCGAGCAACTGAGCCGCGGAGTGAACCGAACCATTTGGCAAGAGATGTACGAATAACTTGGCGAATAGACGTCCAAGCGTTCGGGGCGCATATGGTTTGCAAAGACCTGTCGAAGTCGTCGAATTTCATCCCCCAGAATGAGTCGTGCAACCGACCGTCCTTCTCCTTCCCTGATCTCCTCCGTCTTCCGGCTCCGAACCGTCTTCCGCAAATATAACCAGTGGTCAAAATACTTATTTATCTAGAAGGATACTCTCCGAATCCTCCAACCCGTCCACAGAAAGTTTTCGACAAACTCTCGAAGATCCTCAGCCACCACGGAACGCCGAATCATCATGTCTCGTTCCGGATGAGCGGCATACTTCGCCTCAGCTAATCTGCGGAACGTTAACCACCCATTGGTTTTTTAATGGCTAATCATGGACCCGATGTTGCGCAAAATTGGGTCGGTGTGACAATCTGCCGTCTTTGCCTGCTCCCACAAATCGCACGAAGGTGTAATATGCATATTGATGCATTTGATAGTGTACGTGTTCCGGTTGCGTTTGTTTCCTAGTTGGTTGTATTCGAGACTGATTGCAGGTCTCGAGGACGTGACTTATTACTTTAAGGAGTATGCCGTGATTGAGGACGAACAGCTCAGGCAACGTCTCCACAGCAGCTCCTCCTTCCCGGTTTTCAATACTACGTCAATATCATCAAGGTAATTGTATCGAACTGCTAGACACCCCCAAGTAATCTGGAACTTCCACCTCGGCGTTGCTGAGCGCGCATTGGGCTTGGTGACGGCTATTTCGACGCGGGGGACACGTCGCAAACATTCGCGTTTCGGCGTGTAGCTGCTGGCTGACGAGAAGGAGACCGTAAGCAGAGTAGAGCCCACGGTATGGCACGTGTGGGAGAAAGATATGCGATGGCCCAGCAAATTCTTCGCGATAATTCCAAGGGGATCTCACTCCACGGGGGTACTTTCAATGAAGCCGGAAGGGACGGGGAAACAAGAGAACATCTTCGATGAAGAGGTCGCGCACCTCGCGTGGAATAGAGAAGAGTAATGGCATGGCGGACCCACTCGCGTCACCGTTGGCCGTGATGTGTGGAAGAGAGAAGAAGCAATGAGGGTTGCGCAGTCTAGAACTCAGGTGGCGTAGTGGTGAGAATGCGCTAAGCCCGAAATATCTAGCGCGGAAAGTGCGACGCGATCCTCCAAATCACTTCGATTGCCCCTCCCATCCTCACAGCATCTCACGCTGGGAAACCATTTCTCACACGATGAGCGCTTTCTTGAGCATCCCGAGAGAGTTGCGGGATTTAGTGATTGAAGAAGTCGTCACATCCTCCATAACCGCCCCGCCGGAGCTCGCTCAGAGCGCAGTCCGCCGAATCATGCCCCTGCCGCCGTCGCACAGGGTATACACTGCCTACAGCCTTCTTCTCACAAATTGGCAACTGCACGCCGAGGTAACAGAAGCTTTGGAGCGTCTCCGCCCTCGTGCGACAGTTCACATCGAGGCCACGTTCACGAACCCAACTAACCAATTTTCCTGGGACTTGCGGCCGCTCTGTCTTCGCATTCCAAAGCGGTCCCAATGGCTAGAGGGGATCGATCTGGTAATCCATGCTGTGTGCGAGGAGACATACCAAGCAAATGTGCAGATGCTGGCGAACGTCTTCTGGCACGAGGAGAGCAAGCTCATCGGTCTCATCCCTACCATTCTACACTTGAGCACAAATGCAGACAATATTCCCCGACTCAACATCGAGGTCATTCCCTCCTGCGACTTCTTAGGACAGGTGCGGAACAAGCCCATGGATTACGACGATACATTGGCCACCGACGAACCACCATGGTGTCCGGAGTATAGCAACTTCTGGGGTTCAAGAAATGTAGAGTCTTCGACGGATCCGGAGCGTTATATTCTACTCAGGAGAAAGATCATTTCGGCAGGGATAGCGGCCTGGGTAAGAGAGTGGTTCGTAACCTGGGTGAGATCGATAACAATTTGGGTCGGAGGTGGTGCAGTTGGAAGATGGGAGGTGAAGGACGACCAAGGTCTAGGAGCTTGACATGAGGATGACACGGTGACGTTAGGAAGACTTGACGATTTCAGGGATGCGTTGCGAAGGGCATAGGAAAGAACCAACCAACGACCCGTGAAACTTCACCTAAACACTATACCGAAGATTGGTGAGGGGTATTGGACTGTTCTGGAAGGCCAAAACCACCAGCGGGGGGTGTGCTCAGAAAAGAGAAACAGGACTCAAGGTATGGAGGCAAAGTAGCGCTATCGTTATAGGCCATACAGAAGGCCGCATGACCTACAACAGCCAACGAGCAGCCAACTGACCTCCCCGGACCACCATCTCACTACAAATTCCCCCGAGCTCTACAACAATAGGAATTCTACTCAATCCGACACGGGTGTATGCAAGGTTCATTTAAGGACCAATTCCAAGCGCTTGGCAGGCTTGTCGCGGAAGAACGCAACGAAACTCCGCACCTCTCAAGCTCCCCAAAAAATAGCCGCGAAATTGATCAAACAATTCTATCTCCCTGCAACAGAATTATCCGGGTTCTCCGACTACCCTTGACGACCCTCCGATTGCACCTCCCGGCGGCCTGGGACGGCGGACCAAGACGGTGAAAATAAAGTCATCGCACAGGATCTTGGACATCTAAATGTCTCCCCAGCTTCCAAGCCCGACTAATGTCGGAAGATAAATCAAAACGGATCGACACTAGCGACATAGTCCTCCAACGAGAGTGCTGGAGATTAGGGAAAAGATGCTGCAATGTATTATCAGTGGAGTCTAACTGATCTCCTGTCAATATATATATAGGTACCTCCGAGATGCATAAAGACACGAGAGACGTTACCCCAGATCCCACACTCTCACCATCCCAAGGAGCATCAACCCCACAACCATGGTCCACCTCTCCCTCCTCGCAACCTTGGTCGCAACCGTCAGCCTCGTTCAAGCCCAATGCGGCTCCGGGACCCCCGCCGCCAAAGTGACCGGCTCGGGTAGCTCCTTCACGGCGACCAAAGGCTCGACAAACGTCTACACAGGCTCCGACTACCGCGCCGCGATCCAAGCGGCCCTCGACAGCATCAGCAGCGGTCAGCGCGTCTCCGTCATAGCCTCGGGCTCCATCGGCGCCAACACCATCACCATCAGCAGCGGCAAGATCTTCGAAGGCTGCGGCACTATCAACGTAGGGAACAAGTCCGGCCGCGGCGCCATCGAGTCGCTCAACACACAGGGCGTGCAAATCCCCTACCTCACCATGACAGGCAACCCCTACTTCGGGCTACGTTTCTACGGCACCAAGGACCTGGTGCTCGGCAAAATCACCATGAATCTAAGCGGCGGCCTAGGTATCCGCTTCGACCGCGACAACCCCGGCTCCACCAACGTGAAAATGGACACCATCAGCGTAACGGGCGCGGGTAGCCACGCGGTCGAAACCTGGAACATCGACGGCCTGACCATCACCAGTGTCATCGCCAAAAACGTCGGCGAATCCGGACTGCTGCTCCAAAAAACCACAAACGCCAAGGTCGGCCTCGTCGACGGGAACAACGTCGGCGCCGGCACGGGCTACGCTACCTTCCGCATGGCGAACAACAACGGACAGCTCGCTAGCGGCGCCTACACGACAAACGTCTTCATCGACAAGGTGGTGTCGCGCGGCGGGGGCCGCGGCGTCTTTTGCGTGTCGCAGTCGGGCGGCGTGGAGATCAAGGCCATTGATCTCGCCAGCAACGGGAATAATGCTATTTTGATCGAGAACTGCTATGGAGTGAAGATTAACGGGGGCACTGTGAGTGGGGGTGGGGAAGTTAGGATTAGTGCCAGGACGGAGTTTCCGAATACCAAGGATATCTCGATCACGGCGACGGTGAATGATAATACGGTCAGGGAGAGTCCGTGTGCGGATAACTCGACGTGGAAGATTTCGGGGAATGCGAAGTTGAGCATTTGTTAGGCGTGGTAGTACTGAGTTTGGATACTGGTCTGTTGTACTATGGCAAAAAGATAGTTCGCAGTGTTTAATTCGTGTCCGCTATTCGATTTTCGTTTGGGATGATCCCGGATGCTTTTATTTTCCACTTTTCATATATCTCGTACATGCGCCCTACCGCTCCACAAACTCCTTATTAAACGCCCTCCCAATAACCATCCGCCTCACCTCACTAGTCCCGGCCCCGATCTCGTACAACTTCGCATCCCTCAGAATCCTTCCCACAGGCACCTCATTCATATACCCCATGCCGCCCATAAGCTGTACAGCGTCAGCCGCGACCTCGCTCGCGCGCTCAGCCGCATACAGAATAGCGCCAGCGCAATCCTGCGTTCTAACTGTAGCTTGGGAAGTAGCGGACTCGTCGACGGCGCGGGCAATGGCGTAAGTAAAGGCGGATGAGGCGCGGTATTTGGTGTACATGTCCGCGAGCTTGCCCTGCACAAGCTGATTGTGTGCGATCGGGTGGCCGAATTGCTTGCGTTGGTGGGTATAAGGCAGGACAGTGTCGAGGGAGGCCTGCATGAGGCCCAGCGGGCCGGCGGAGAGGACTAATCGTTCCAGATCGAGACCTTCCATGAGGACGCGGACGCCCCTGTTCAGCTCCCCGAGGACATTCTCCTTGGGCACGAATACGTCTTCGAAGACGAGTTCGCCCGTGTTCGACCCCCGCATGCCCAGTTTGTCCAATTTCTGCGCCACCGAGAAGCCCTTTGCTGCCCCCGTCTCGACGATGAAGGCTGTGATGCCTTTGGATGCTGCGTCGGGCTGTGTCTTGGCGTATACGATGATGGTGTGTGCGTCTGGGCCGTTGGTGATCCACATCTTTGTACCGTTGAGCACGTAGCCGCCGTCGACTTCCTTGGCCGTCATCTTCATGCTGACTACGTCGCTGCCGGCGGAGTGTTCGGACATGGCCAGTGCACCGACGTGCTCGCCCGATATGAGGCCCGGGAGGTATTTCGCTTTTTGCTCCGGGGAGCCGTTGAGCATGAGCTGGTTTACGCAGAGTTGGGAGTGCGCGGCGTAGGAGAGGCCGATGCTGCCTGAATCGCCAATTGTTAGCTGTCAACTAGAATACCCCGATATTCATCGGATGGGGATTCCCTATGGGGTGGGACGTACCACTCGCCCGACTTATCTCCTCCATGACCACGCAGTGCGCCTGATATCCCATTCCTAGCCCGCCGAACCCCTCGTCCGCCGTTATGCCCAGGAACCCCGCCTCTCCAAACTTCTGCCACATTTCATTTGGGAATTCGTTTAAACGGTCGGTTTTTTGCGCGAGTTCCTCGGGTATCTCTCGTCCTGTGTAGGCAATCGGTTAGCCGTCGTCCAATAGCCAATGTGGCGAGCGCGAGTGAGGCGACGGAGCGGCCCGACGGAAGGAAGTAACGTGTAAAACGAGGGACCAACACACTTGTAAACTCCCTCACACTCTCCCTCAACTCATCGAGATCTGCCTGAGTAGGCGGCACAAAGTTCTTCGGGTGTTTGGTCGAGGCATGGCGTTTCGCCTGCACAACCGTGGCGCGGGGCTGGTGTCTGCAGAGCTGGCGCACGCTGCGCGTAAACAATCGCGGCGTTATCGAGGCCATTGCGGTAGTGTGGAGAATGAGGGAGAAGAAATCGCAAACTCAGAGATGTCTGCTGGATTGACATCTGGCGGACCGCGGCTCGGTTTGTGACGGGCTTGTAGGGCGGCAAAGTGCGGAGGTGCACGGGCCAGCTTGGACGTGCGGGGAAGGTCCTTGGGGATGCGCGGCACAGATTCCGCGGTAAGGATTAGACATTTACTATGAGTAGTTCTTCTAAGAGCTCTATAGCCTGGACTCTCACTACACAACATTCGAAGTGTCGTGTACAAATTCGCATAGCACGCATCTCCCCCCTTGATCTTGAAATTAAAAGCACTCTGTACATCTCCGCAAGGCCGAGAGGGAATTTTGCTCGAAACGAGGCATCTGGTGCAAACTCTACGAGCAGAAGAACGAGATAAGTTCTGGGGATTGGGGTTTGAAAATGAAGAGCAATTCATGAATAGGAAGAACCAGGGCAAGAACTAGCGTGGATGGCGCATCATCTTGCGGGTAGACGCAGTGCAGTGAGGGCTGGGCGGGGCGATGGTTGCTGCCTCATTCTGCGCGGCACTGAACTGCTTTAAACAGCTGAACCCACGCACTGGAGAGAGGTCGTCCTTGACGCATAATGGAAGTAGGTGTTCCCAAAAAGGGCATACCCAACTTGGGAAGAGTAGAACGCAGCGGGTCGCGTTGCAGCCGGGGAGTACTTGAGAACCTTAGAAAGAGTTCCGTGATAAGGGTGTGCTTGAATGAGGAGTGAGAAGAATAGTCGAACGTGAAAAGGGGTGAAGGACGGATCAAGTGTCGTTTTTGCCAACCGTTGGGTGCCCAATGTTCGCATCTCTAGTTCGATCCGTCCCAACATCTCTACGCTTTTTGGTCGATTAGGCATCAAGTCACTGGGAATTAATGCTGCCTATTAGCCGCAAGTATAAAACCCGGCGCTTGCCTTTCGGTGCACAACATTGTAGTGCATGCTCCTGTAGTCAAGTCGGGACCAGGCACCACATGACCTGGGGAGGCGACTAGCGCTATTGCATTGACTTACGTCGTCGAAAAACATAAGCCCAGCAAGCACCCAGCAGAGCTATGCTCTTGCTCGCCCGCCACGACTCAGCATAATGGATGTGCCAAGGCGCCACCAATTCTACTTCTGCATATGCGGTGCCCCAAGACTGGATGCTAGCTTCTGGTACGTCCATATCAAACGTTTGTTGTTGTCTACGTACGATATTGATAGGAACGATGACCGGCGGCACTTTGAGTGGCTGCTAGATATGGTACTTTTGACGACGGCACATGCCCGGGGGACGGCGCAATCCAGCTCGACGCATATTGGCCATCGTGGCCCAGCTCTTTGGCATATGTACCGGCCCGCGAGCCGCCCCTAC
Source organism: Lentithecium fluviatile CBS 122367 (assembly GCA_010405425.1). Taxonomy (NCBI): domain Eukaryota; kingdom Fungi; phylum Ascomycota; class Dothideomycetes; order Pleosporales; family Lentitheciaceae; genus Lentithecium; species Lentithecium fluviatile. The sequence continues at coordinate 288,454 of MU005573.1, forward strand.
TTCAACATACAAAACGCCTCTGCCTCCGACTTGAGGCCACCGGCAACGAAGAGGAACGTGTTACACCCCTCGCCCTACCGAGTGCACCACTGGGATTCTCAGTTTATCGACTACTTGATCAGTCGGCCTGAGAGACATGGCTTGAACAGTGGGAGCACGGAACTTCGCATGAGCAATTGGAGCCACTTGGAAATCGGACACCACTAGAACAACCACCCCGCGGAGCACCACTGTACCTACCATGCCATCACGCCTGTCTCACCATTGCGGGCCGATACATGGAGAGCGAAGCATCAGCGCTTGCACCCACCCCGGGTGCTATTACTTTTCCTCAACAACTATGGAGCGTCTTGTGTCAGCGGATGCCGGGGGTCAACGCCGCCTGTCCCAGGAAACTCCCCGAGCCCCATGAATATTTCGGGGCACGCATCTGCCGTAATACTTATTGGGGATTTGATGATGACCCAGAGCAGGCCAAGGTACGCCTCGGTTGCTTTTTGAATGGTGTCGTTTTAACGTAGACAGCTCTCTGAATCAGATCTACTGCAAATCTGTCATGTCACCGAATCCATCTTGAACAATCTCGATTCTTGGCTATAGCCTGCAATCCTAGCCTCTGATATAGGCAAGGCAACCATCAGCCCCTCTATGTTTCCCTGGCTCTGGGATCTCGATACGCAACTAATCGCCGAGAAACAACGAAGCGGGCAATGGGACTAGCAACAGCTTGCACGTCAGCTCTCTAGCGAAACAATCTATGAGCCTAGTAATACCGGCATTCAGATGCCGTTGCAGCTCCGTAACCGTCGCCGCATCTGGCGTATTCTGGAGAACGCGCGTGCAGACGATGCGGCCGTCGGAGTCGGAGCAGGTAGGTTGGAGAAGGAGAGGGTTCAACAGGCTACACCCAATCCAGGATGGGCTCGATCAATGCCAGAATGGATGATTGCTATGATGAAAGTTAGAGAGGATCTCGCCACTCAACCGCGTCATCGAGGACCAGAATAGGTCAACTAGGGCCGCGTGATCATTTGTCTAGTCCTACACCGGGGAACATGACAACTTTGACCTTATCCACCTCGGTCTCTTTAACCTAGTCACGCCGGCAGGAGGGAATGTTATTGCTGGTACATGCTGCTCTCAAGGAGAACCGCTTTGAAGGAACCTTAGCATGGGATAAGTTACGCCTTCACAAGTTGGTCAATGTACGAGAAGTCAGGTGGGGGCCTTGGCCTTTCCATGTGATCAATTCACTAAACAATTATACGAGCGGAGGTAATGTTACTTCAGACTGTTACTCCGTGCGACATACAAAGGGTGATAAGGCTAAGCATATTAGATTCGTGTCTGATAACAGAGGTTATGTTGCCGAGGCCAGTCACGCCAGCAGGTTACGCGGATCTTTTCAAGCTGATATCTTTCGCGGCCGTAACAGTAGAATGTTACATGTCTGTAGTAGCTGACAGTTATGCGCACCCACAGCGTGCATTCAAGTACAAAGCACCGCTACACCTGACTAGGCACACCCGCAGCTGCAACAATACACCCACCCTGAAATACTCTGTTTGTATTACTTAACACGAAACCCTCGTAGTCGAGCCAGACGTGCGCAAGGAGAAGTTTGCGGATTAGCGGGAAGTAAAGGAAGTCTTGTGGGCTGGAGTGAGACATGTGTATAATACTGCTCCTTACCGCCCCTCACCGCCCTCCCTCGCCCGGTCATCCAAACCATCAACAGCTCACCAAATCCAATCCCGAATACACCAGCCTTCTGCACTCAGATCCATCCCCCCTAATCATCATGTTTGAAGCCCCTCCCCGCCCCTCCCCGTCCCTCCTACATCCCCAGCTCATCCACCCCCTTCATCCCCCTCCCATTACGCTCCCCTACATCCAGCGCCACCAAAAACCGACTCACCATATTATATGCCGCCACCGTAGCTGTCAACTCGACCACCTCTTTATCCCCCAGAAACTTCTTTACCCCCTCCATCACGCTGTCTTCCACCGCAACATTCCGCGTCATTTGGTCCGTGTAGGTTAGCACAGCCCGCTGCACGCCGGTCAATCCGCCCTTTTCCTCTCCTTGTTTTGGTACTGGTACTGGAATCGTGGAACCAGGTCCGTATGCGGGCGCCGTGAACACGGTTTGCAGTCCTTCCCGGGATATTCCAGCTTTCAGCGCCAGTGCGGCGTGGACGTCCCACTCATGCACGGCCCCATTCAGCACCGCGACCCGTGCAATCGCCAGCTCTTTCAGATCAGCGGATAGACTGGTTTGCGTGCGGATCGCGCCGATGAAGGTGTTCCAGCCGTCTGCTACAACGGGGTTGTGCAGCAGGGTGAGATCGAGGGGGATGAGGGGGCGGGGGGCCCGACGCGCGGCTATGCGGGTGTATATGGGTTCGGAGGAGGGGGTTGGGGGTTGCGAGGGGGCATAGGGGAGGCGCATTTTTAGGGGGTTGGGGTTTGTGTAAGGGGTGGGTGGGCGCGGCTGGATGGGGTTTGGACGTTAGGTTGAGTGAGGAGGTGAGATAAGTAGGTGAGGTGATTATTGGTTGGGATTTGGAGTGCGGGAGTAAGGATATAGTAAGGATGTGGGAAGCAAATTGGGGGAATTGCTGGGTCTTTATACTTCGTACGATTGGCTAGCTGGTTGGAGCTCTGGATGCGGGTTTCCCCACGGTTCGGAACCCGGTAGATCTTTTCTTGAAAGTTCGTCCCATGCCGGCGATATCGGCGGCGATTTTTCTCGGTCGATTCCGCTGTATTCCGCAATTATCACTTGATGCATTGACCGGACGACTGATAGAGCGGGAATATATACATTCATGACGAACGTCATGCTACCCAATCGACTAATCAGATCGCTAGATACAAGCGAGATGAACTCCAGAACAACAGCAGGTATGCCCATGTCGTGAGATATCCAAATTCCATGCAATCTTCCTCCAACATTTCTCATTTGTGTGTGCCTCTATAGCCGTGCAACGCCCTCCATAGGAGCCGTTTTGCCTTCCCTCGGCGCCAACCGCACATTGTATTCCAAATCCAACTTCGCATTCGGGTCGCCCTCGCGCGGTGTGAAGTCGATGAGCAGATCGTCCTTGACGGCGAAGACGGTATCGTTGGTAACATAAGGGTCGTCGCGGGGATAGATCTGCGTAGTAACCGGCTTGTACCCCTCTGCCGTCATCATCAAGTGAATGTGCGCGGGCCTCATGGGGTGCCTGTCGAGCGCCTTGAACAGCTCGCCCGCCGCACCATCCGTCGGCAGCGAGTACGCCGTCGGCTTATAGCAGTAGAAGTGGTACTCGCCCTTCTCGTTTGTGCGGAACTTGCCGCGCAGGTTGTTCGGCGTCTGGTTCTCCGGGTCCTGGAAGTCGTACCTGCCGTTTGCCGACGCCTGCCAGATGTCGATGACGGCGCCGGCGATGGGTTTCTTGGTGTCGAGGTCGGTGATGATGCCGTGCATCAGCGCGGGCTGGCCGTTCGGGTTCGGGTTTACGATGATGGAGCCACCGTTCTCCCGGAAGGGCGCGTTGGGCGACCAGAAGGGGCCCAGGATGGAGGAGGAGGTGGGCTCTTCGCCGGACTCATTGACGTGCTTGTGGGCAATTTCGTCGACGAGGGACTCGAGGCCGAGGATGTCGGACATGCGGTGGGCTTCGTTGCGTGTGGGCGTGGTGGTTTGTCCGATCAGGTTGATGAACTTGACGCCCGCCAACCACTCGTCGACGGTGAGCTCGACTTCGCGTGTAAAGTCGTGGAGGTGGCGGATGAGCGAGGTCATGACGACGCGGAGGCGGGGATCCGTCTTGGGGCCCATGGCGTTGATGACGGAATCTGTGAAGTTGGGATCGAAGCGGTGCGGCGCTGAGCCGTCCTGCGCGGTAGGTGCGGTCTGGTTAGAGGCCATTGTAAGAGATGTGATGATTAGAAAAGCTATCGGCAAGAAAGCTAAAGCTGTAAAAAGAAAAGGGAGAAGGAATTGGTATCTCAGAAGGAAGACTGCTGGAGTTGTGAGGAATCTGGGGAACCTCCAACGCGGACCACCAATCCCCCTTATATATTACCAACGCCCCTCCAGACCCGAGGGCCGTCCAGACAGGCCGCTCCGGCTCCAGAATGCATCAGCCCATCACAGGGAAACGCGCATCTATCAACGGAGCGCGCGCTACGGCAGCAGCGGCCGGCAGGTGCTGTGCACTGGATCATCCGCGGTGACGTTGGCGCAAAAGCCGAACTTTTGGATGCGGGGCAGGTGCGCGCCAGGGGCGGCTGGCGAATCACAGCGCGTGAGATCCGGGAAGAGTGTCGGGTAAGTCTTTATCCTGCAAAAGACGCCATATTAGCGGATGCCCCGCGTTCGGTTTTTGGTTCGGGGCGGGAGCGTCTTGAAGTTTGGGCGCGGGATGCGTTGCGCGGGAATTTTTTTCTGGGTCGCGGTTGAGACTGTTTCTTCTTTCTGCTTCTCGTATTTTTAGGTAGTTGAGGCTTGATTGGGAAGAGAAGGTTGTTCGCCATGGGAAAACACCACCTGATGATTGGGACATGGACCCCGCCGGGAGTTATCATCACGGTCGCGTTTGACGATGAGAAGTTGACGCTGGAGCACGTGAAGAAGACAGAGATACCTCAGGATGAGCCGATTAGCTGGATGGCTTTTGACGTAAGTTTTCATACTCATTTCATGCGACACCAAATGTGCATTTGTTCAATAGCTGACGGGACGGCTTTGGAGAACAGCAACAGCGGAAGAACATCTATGGCGCAAGCATGAAGAAGTGGAGCTCGCATCGCGTGGACAGTCCGAGTGAGATTGTGCACACGGGAAGCTTCGAAATTGGCGGAGATCGTAAGTTCAAGCACGCAAAAGCTTCGTCGAATCGAGTGGCAGCAAGAGGATATCAGGAGCTGACATCGCGACACAGCCAAAGCAAAAGACACCTCTACCAAAACCCGTGCTATTTTCCTCCTCCCCGCGCGCAAACCTCCGTACGCCGTATACTGCAACCCCTTCTACGACCATGCTGGCTACGGCAACATCTTCTCCGCCAACCCCGACGGCTCCCTCGCAAAGAACATCCAGGACTACAAGTATTGCCCGCAATCCGCTATCCACGGCATGGTATTCGACCCCACAGAGACTTATCTCTACAGCGCAGACATGTGGGCGAATCGCATATGGTGTCACAAGAAGATTGACGATGAAGGAAGATTGGAGACGGTGGGATTTACCGAGGCGGAGGGCAAAAGGGACCACCCGAGATGGGTGGAATGCCATCCCAATGGGAGATACTTGTATGTTTTGATGGAGGCAGGAAACCGCATCTGCGAGTACGTTGTTGATCCGAGGACACATTTGCCAGTCTACACGCATCGCTGGTTTCCACTGATACCTCCTGGTGAGTCGTTCTTTTTTCGATAAAACCCGACCGTTTGGAATTTCTCTGCGCTGCGACGCTAATGGCTCGAACAGATATACCCAACCCCCACATGTACCGCTCCGACGTCGTCTTCCTTACGCAATCCTCCAACTACCTTTTCGCGACCTCGCGAGCCAACTCCTTCAATCTCACTGGCTACATCGCCGCCTTTAAGATCGCGGAAAACGGCTCCATCGAGCGCCAGATCTGCCTAAATCCTACGCCTACATCTGGCGGACACTCCAATGCGGTTTCGCCGTGTCCTTGGACTGATGAGTGGCTAGCGCTTACGGACGACGAAAAGGGCGGCGTGGAGATTTATAGGTGGCACAAGGAGTTTTTGGCACGGGTTGCAAGGCTGGAGGTTGGAGAGAAGGGGTTTGGGATGAATGCTATCTGGTACGATTAGACGAGCTACTAGGAGCTGCAAGCGTATATCGTAGTATAGAGTGCGCAATTGTACACCCGGAAGTTTCCGCCTCTTCCATCTCACTACCGTAACCCATCGCCCCAAAATGCGCCATCCCAAGTTCACCGACACCCGCTCTCGTGATCCGAGCGCCTCAATCGCCTCGTGTCCTCAGCTCAAACACTACAAGAATACTCCATGGTCATGTGCGCAGTGGAAAGTGGATTCGGCGATATCTCGTCAACCGCCACGCTTCCGAGTTCCGGCTTCGGAACGAGGAGGGGCACTTTCCTTTCCGCTACCAAGTTACACCTGCAGGTCGGCAGATGTCATCGGGGGAATGCGCCATCTAGCGTCTCAATGACGCCGGGCTTCTCCAACAGATCGGCTTTGGAGTAAGGCAGTACTTTTAGTTGCTCGAGCTTCGCAGGGCTTCTCCTTCCCTCTGCCCCTCCCAGAATTGGAATTTTCAATCGTACGACGTCGAAGAATTGGAAATTCCGTGACGCTCGGTAATCAGAATGGCGTCCAAGAATGCAAACCCGGGTATTCTGTATGTAACAATGCAGCCCAAAGACACGCTGCCGCCCGCGCAATTCCACGACTGGTAAGTAACACCCATCCTCTCAGTCTCCATCTCCCGCGCCGCCTCACCCACCCCTTTCATCATAGGTACAACAATGACCACGGCCCCACGCGTCTCCGCCTCCCCTGGTGCCAAAACGGCTTCCGGTACCGCGCGTCGGACCTCGAGAATGGAAATGGCGCGCAGGAAAAACCCGAGTGGATGGCCATCTACGACATCGAAGATATGGATTACTTAACGCAAGAAAGCTATACGCGGTTGCGGAAAGCACCTGTGCAGAGTCAGCGCGAGAGAGATACAATGAAGCAGATTCATGTGGATCGGAGATTCTACGATGCGCTAGGAGAAGAATGGGCCGCGGCAGACTTCAAGAAATTGGAGGAGGTGGAGAGCGAGGGCGAGGGAAATGTCATGATCGCCGTGTTTCTTACGTTGAGAGAGGGTGCTGATGAGAAGGAGCTTGCGAAGTGGTACAGCGAAGAACACGTCCCGCTGCTGCAGAAAGTCCCTGGGTGGCGGCGCACGAGACGGTTTGTGACCAGCTATCTCGACGTAGCGGAGGGAAAGTCGAAGGAGTATCTCGCACTGCACGAGTATGCGCCCGAGAACGGGCTGCGCGGGGAGGAGTTCAAGAAAGCGACGACTACGGAGTGGAATGATCGGATTTATAGGGACGTCGTGGACAACAAGAGAAGGAGAGTGTACACTCTCTACTACACATTCGGACCCGCGCCCCGAGACCTAGAATCTCTGAGCAGCCCGAATACCTTCCCCGTCGACGGCACAGACGGGAAGACAAAGTCCATTCCCGCCTCAGCCTCGGGTTCCAATGGCGGCTACTCCGTCCTCGAATCCTTCATTACAACTCCAGACCGCGTCGAACTGCCCTATCGCCTCGAAGGCTCCTCCGACCCCAACGCCCCCCTTCTCATATGCGTAAATTCCATTCTCGTCACCTACGGCATCTGGGACGCTTTCATCCCCTTCTTCCTCGCCACAACGAAGGGAAAATACCGCGTCCTGCGGTATAACACGCGCGGTCGATCCACACTCCCCTCCTCGGCCAAACACCCAGTCACCGTCGACATGTTAGCCGACGACGTAATCACCCTCATGAATTCACTCCGCGCAAAGACGGTGAGCGTGGTCGGCGTATCCCTAGGCGGTGCAACAGCGCTTAATGTTGCGCTGAACTACCCGGAGCGTATCACCACCTTCGTAGCATGCGATACGAATTCGCTCGCTCCGCCCGGAAATCCAAAGGCGTGGGGTGAACGCATCGACATGGCTAAGAAACAAGGTGCTACTTTTTCTTCCTCCTCGGAATCCCCCGGCGAACCCATCGTAGGCACCGACCTCGCCGAAGCCACCGTGCGCCGCTGGTTCGTGCCAGACTCGTACACCGATCCCTCCCTCTCCGCCAAGATCGCTGCAGTGAAGGATATGGTTGCCACGAATTCGCTCGCCGGGTTCAAGGATAGCGTCAAAGCGCTGTACGAGTATGATTTCAGAGACAAGATGAAGGCGTTCAAGGGAAAGGGCGCGTTCCTGGTGGGCGCGGGGGATGGTGTGTTGCCGAAGACTATGAGGGAGATGGCGGAGGGCTTGGGCAGGGGCGTCGATTTGAGGGTTGTGGAGGGGGCGGGGCATTTACCGATGGTGGAGAGGCCGGAGGAGGTTGCGCGGTTTGTGGCGGAGGTACTTGGGGGATGAGGGGAGGGGGGGCGCGTGGGGATGGGTAGATGTTGGTGTGTGTATTGGTGAGGTGTGATGAGGTACGGATACAGATGTAGATTGGTTTCTTGCCATGTATGGGGGTGGGAGTGGTCTTGTTCATGTTGTACATGCCTTTGAGGGCTCGGAAATGTACAGGAGACGTGACGGGGCTTACGTACACACTCTGAATATCCCTCTCCTAGTATAGATCCTTCGAATTATTTCTTCCCCTCAACCCTTACTCCTGAAACGGCAATGGAATTATTCTTCGTGGTTATACTCTAGTCGCCGAATCAGAGGCCCCCATACAGTCTACACATTTCGTTCCAGACCTGCCGACAAACGTACTTGAACTACTCGATGCCGTAGCATCGCCGTCTACCTTCTGTACTTATCACCGCGATTTTTAGTGTCCTGCGTAGCACGTACGTAGTACGTAGCACGTTTGTAGTAAACCACGCATTAAGAATCAAGTAGCGGTGCTTACGCAAGTTAAACCTTAGTCGCGGCATCGGGTAAACTTCAGGTTATCCGATTTCTTCATGGTAAATATGTGGAGCTTTTTTGGATGCTGGTTGGATCATCTCACAATGGCGAAGTAGGCATTGCTATAGGGAAGCATTTGGAATTGCCTGGATTGCTTGGGATGGGGATGGGGAGGAGAGGGAGTCAGCGGGAATTCGACGTAGCTCGTTTAATGAGTGGTTGGTAAGGTTGGTTGGGTCTCTTGGGAGAGGGGAGTTTGGTGAACTAGCTGTAGAGTGGGGTGGGATTTTAGATGATGTAGTATGTAGGCGTGAATTAGGGTGATACAGGCCTCGTCAAAGCCTCTTCGAGGTGAATCAACGCAGCCTCTCTCTCTTGATGTCTCCGATGTCTTCGCTGAGGAGAATCAATTTCAATGCAAGCAGGACGTTTCCCAAAATCCATCAGGGGTCTCTTCTTTCGATAGAACAGCCATAGCTACCCATGTTATTAGCATCAAGCCTCGTGTTGAGTCACCTTCCGCTTCAGCGAAAAGGATACACTCGCTGTACCTGGTCGACCCTGAAGCTTGTCAGAGCTAGCATCAGAAGACGCCCGCCTCTGCGCCAATCTGCGAATTCAGCGGCGCCATTATTTTGTTAGGAAACGGTTCCAGCAGTTCCACGTCATCGAACAGAGAAAATCAGTGTGTGTACAGGACCTGAAATCGGGGTTCGGTGTTGCTGCGTGCCCAGAAAGTATTTGCTTCCTTTTTTGCAGGACAGTAACGGGGTTTTACGATGATCATACGTTGGCAGCCACGACGGCTTACTTTTGTTTGAGGTGTGCAATAATATATGCAAGCTTCATTAATACTGCAGTTAGACGAGACCTATGTTGCCTAAGTCAAATAGCATCCTCGAAGCTGAAAGCAGCGCAGGTGGTAGCATGCGAAAAAGAGTAGGCGCCTTATCGTCAGGGAAGTAGCACTAGTGAAGCCGGAATTTGCACATGACGCTATCGAGATCCAAGAAGCCGTGCGACTGGTGTTGAAGGCGAGCTACAGCACAATCTCTGGCGAACTTCGTGCGGGGGTCTAACAGGAACAACTTTCCCAACGCTGAGCTGTAATCGAGTTTGCTAAGTAATCGCCGGTAGAAATTTTCGAGAATGCTAATGGGTATACTCAATGACCCCACGGGAATAGTATCAGCATAAGCGAGCACAATTTTTTGAAGAATCTATATTCTCTTTTAATAGACGCGACTAAATATCTGGTTAATGTTGGTCTTCTGCTCTTGAAAGATAGGATGATGGGGCAAATTTTGTGATGAACTGAGTCGTTCGAGGTATTGGATGCTGTCTTCATCATCTGCGCGCTCATCGCCTAGACATATTATCACTTCCCTTGCGGACCCACAAATATTTCCTATAATTTGAACTTGTTTTACTCCTTCCTCCAGGCCCTGTTCGTTGATTCATAGCTCATCTGTCCAAATTCGAGACGTTTGTCCTAACTGCTGGGCGCGTAGAGTCGTGAGAATATCGTGAAGATGCTTTGGTGATTTCGTCTGAGCTCCACAAATCCAGGCGCATTTCTCAGGCCTTTTAGTCCCCCCTAAAGTTCGAGATTGCATGGAAGTCAGGCTGATCGCTTATCCTTGCTTGTTCCATTCGGCACATGATCGGTTGGTCTCTGTCTAGGCAAGGCAGCAGTTGCACGAGACGTATACTATCTGGTCAAGGTAGGAGCTCGTATGGCTCAATCTTGGGGAGGCAATCTCATCCCCGCCATGATACCAACTTTACCAAGCTACACTGAGGCTGTAGTGTCGATACTCGATAAGTGGAGTCGAGCACATTGCAATCCTGCCAAGATCCGGTAGGCTTCTCGCTAACCTATGCCTGAGGTGAGTAGCCGACAAGCCAGCCTTGCGTGCTTATAAAGTAGAGTGGCACCAATCGCGTTTTAGGACGAGCCGCTGGGCTTATCCAGTCTCCCAGCCTGGTTGCCACTCGGAACAGTAACAGTAACGAGAACTTTTGACACTGCGCCGACTCTTACTCGGACTGGATCTTGACGTCGAGAGGACTGAGCCCGTGATACTCTCCATCATTATTAGCACGACTGCTGTCGCAACTCTGGCCTACAAGAGTACCGAATCTTTGGCCGACTTCACTAGCTCACTACAAGATGAACCTCAGCTGATTGCAGATCCCAACCGCGATGTAAACGTTGAACAAAACATCATCACGTCCATCGGATCAGTGATGGAAAATAAAGATGACAGAGACCTTCCAGAGGATCTGCGAGTGTGTCTTTCACCCTTCAGCACCCCTCTCAAAGATTGCCAGACTTTCTGTGCAGCGTTCGAGCGAAAGCTGAGGAAGTGGTCCAATGACTCAATTTGGGACAAGGACAAGGTCGGTATCAAGAAAAAGAAAATCGAGAAATTTCGCACAAGGCCGAGAGACACCCGGGATACACTCCATCCGGTGTTGAACATCTGTTCGATGTAAGTAAGCTTTTCGCCGATTTGAAAGGCACGTTGTCTCATACGAACCTAGCAAGTTCCATGGGATCCACCTAGAAAAGGCCAAAAGATTGGAGACAGAGTTGGAGAAGCAGATGCTAGATGCTTGTTGACAAGAAGTCCTCGATGTGGTGCAAAGTGTGGAGCAGCAAAACCTCCAACTTTCCTTACAGCGAGGGGAAATCAGAAAACTGCAAGAAGAGCTTTCCACTAGTCGTACAGGGCATGAGCAGTTACTCAGAGAAGCTCTCATAATCTGCACATCCGGCCTTGCAGAAACGACCAAGAAAACTAAGAACACCGTGAAGCTAGCGGAAGCCATGGGCGAACCAAAACAGTTGATCGTCATGATCGGGAACGTCACCGGCGACGTTTCGGGTAGTATATCGATTGAGAAAATGGTCGCGAAAGAGAAGAGCAAGCAAGTTGGCGTAACGAACAACGCCGAATTCGTGTTAATAATCTTGAATAAGTGAGCGGGGTGCCTGGTGCGCTCGGTTAGTTGTGCTTCATGGTCGCGCGTGGGCAATGTGTGGTCTTGGCTTGCAACAGCCGATAGCGTTCGGTATGGCTTTAGTTGATTAGTTATCGTATAAATTTCTTCTTTCGTGTGCTGGCTGCAACTTTAGAGCTTTAGAAGTGTAGTTTAGTTATCGTCAAGTGACATGTCAGGCCTAGCTGAATTGCAGGGTTTGAACCAAACTTTACCGATAGAACGTCCACTATACAAAAGCCTGACAAAGACGATCATTTTACAACGCTAGCGTCTTTAGCTACTATGGCATGCAAAGTCTGCAACGATCTTCGATCTCCCTTATTAAACATAAAGGGCCTGCATCACCAAGGGCGGTTTGACTAGGATACTGTCCGCGCGTCCTCAGAGAGCGGCTGTGAGGGTTGCCAAATTCTTATGAGTGCTATCCATGCCCATGAAACGTGACACTTCTACGGCGACTTTGATTCGATCGACGTCTATTTAGAAGACCGACTCCGCATAGACGTTTAGAGTACGCACTTGCAGAAGCGCTTATTTCCTTTTGTAATGCGGGGTACGTAGCACAACACTATGTGCCTATGGTATCACTGACACCTTAGAGACACCTTGGCCATCCTTTTCGATTTATTCCATACTCAAATCTTAGCGCTAACCTTCACTTCCACTATCTCAAACATCCGATCCTGGCTTAATGAATGCAAGACAACACACGAACAGAGTTTGGAACAATCAATTCAATCAGTCAGGTCAATCGCGTATAGCTTATATTTTAATCTACCTTCTAATAAAATTTATCACACCTAGCGCTATAAAGAAGGCACTATGACTTTGTTGTGGTCTTTGAGTAGTGTTGGTAGAGCAACGCCTTGGCAAAACTTGGGCCCGCGCGATTGATGAGCGCCGATTAATTGATTGTTCCCATCTCTGCACACGAAAGCTGCGCAATCACCGAGGAAGCACCGTTACCTACACGAGTCATTGACGTCGGTTCTGTCTCCGCCGAGCCGAGCTTTCATATACCGCAGCCAGGCGAGCGAGCTCCTTATTGTGCATTGAGTCATTGCTGGGGACCTCCAGATCCTGCTGTACCCAGAGTAGTAACGACGAGGGACAACTTCGAAGAACATCGGAAGAAAATACCTCTTCAGACACTTTCGCAGACTTTCCGCCAAGCTGTTGAGGTTGTCAAGGAGCTTGGTGTCCAATTCTTGTGGATAGACAGTCTCTGCATCGTGCAAGACGATGCTGATGATTGGGCGCAGGAGGCGTCACGTATGGTAAGCAACTCCGGAAAGAAATCCCTTCCCAATTTCTGCTCATCATATGGCTCGTATGGGCTGAGGTGTATTCTCATGCCACACTCGTGATCGCCGCCCATTGGTCTCCCAATGGCTCTGGTGGACTTTTCCCACAACCAGAGATGGGAACAATCAGTCAGATCAACAGATTGATTCCTATTTAAGCGTGCACGGAAAACTCTTCGCTCCGTGCACGCGTGCAAGTCCCTACTTGTGCCACGTTCGCGAACTAATCTGTCGATCTGACTGATTGTTCCTATTTCTGCCCACAACAAACGGTATCCCCTGGCTCCTATGATCAAGGGTCTCGCCATATTGTCCAAGAAGACAGCGCGAAAACAACAAACAATATACGGCTTCGAGTACATGTTCATCAATCATGCCGCAAAAGATGTCTACCCGTGCATCCACCGCTACAGCACCCGCAAGCCGCATGAGCGTGCTTGGTGCGTGCAAGAACGCGCTCTCGCGTCACGCATAGTTCATTTCTGCGACGTAGAAATCTTCTGGGAGTGCAGGTATCCCCGTGTATCTCAACCTTTCTGCGTGTGTGGCGCCAATGCCAGTATTGGAGGTTATGATTATCAGGTCGCACCGTACCATTTCCACAGCAGGGTCAGTGAATACGCTCGGTACGAGGAACTGCGACTTATTTACACAATAGACTGGCAATGTATAGTCCGCACGTATACTCGTCGCAACATAACATACGGCACGGACAAGCTACCCGCTCTCGGTGGTCTAGCGCGCCGGTTTCCGATTCCCGATAGCGCATACATTGCATGTATATGGCATAAAACGATATGTACAGAAACTTTGCGTAGTACAATACAAAGGGCTTTGACAAAGGTCATCCTCCTTAGCCCAGTGTCCAGTATGTTGCCCACCGAGGAAACACCTGGTCGTTCGATCGATTACTACCACGTTACGCTCCAAGTTGGTCTTGGGCCTCTATCGTCGCAACTGTACACCTCGAGTCCGAAGTTAGCAATGGCGGCCACTGCGACTGGGAAATTCTCGATGTCTCCTACGCAATCGCCTCGCCGGACCCTTTCGGCCTGTCTCTTCTACGGCAGTGACCCTTAGAAGCTACATCGTGCCCGTTGTCAGTCTCACAGCGATCTATGTTTGCACACCTATAGACGACGAATTGTGTGATGATTGCCGTGTGAATTGGGATGCGGGAGAATGCCAGAGAGTGGTGTGAAGAAGGATACGAGTTCGCAGTTCTTCCCGCACTTTGGGACACGGATTTGTTTTACGGATTCGTGGCGAAGATGGCGCTTGGTGGAAAGGCAGGGGAGGAGGGTGTAGGAAGTTGTTAAAGGATTGGATTTATTTGGAATAATGAACCGAAACCTAAGTGGCGGGGGGGGGGTAGATGAAATGAAGAAGTGGAGATCAAGAATGAGAAAGTGAGTTTGGTTCTTGAATAAGGAGGTGAATTGATCGTTTGGGCCAGTCTAGTGCTTGAAGGCTAGTCGCGTCTGCATGGATTTTGCTTGATTGGATCTGGTTGAAAAACATTTTCATAGTAACATCCGTGCGCGTCTCTTCACCGTCGTTCTTGCTTCCTATCTCATATCAATAAAACACAATCTCAAACTCTATCCTAACTGTACCTGAACTCTCTTAATTCTCCTAATTCGCTCCGCTACGTATAGTGCATGCCTTCGCATGGCCCGCAAGGCCGCGGCGTTCTGCCATGTCCTGTGCGACGCATCTCGAGTAAATTTAATAGAGATAAGAAGGGAAGTAAACAGATTAAATATAAGCTTTATATTAGATCAAGGGTGCTTATAACACCAGCGCACCAGCGACCAGCTCACTTACGATCCGTGCGTTTCCAGGGACCGTCAACATACTGTAATGATTCGCATTATCCACAACACTGACACGCAAATTTCCCTCTTTGATCAACGTCCGCCAGCCGCCACCACTGAAGTCCGTTCGGTTGTTGAGGAGCCATATCATCTCACGGGGATCATCCGGGCGCACCTCCAGCCGTGGGTCATCCGGATTCTTGCACAACCCATCGCGCGCATAGACAATGTGGGTAACGGGAATCGTGTATTTGAAAGGCGAGGGTCGATACTGGTCTAGCATTTTGATAAATGCTGTGAAGTGAGGTCGCAGCCATTCAGGTGGCTTCCGGCCTTGTAGCCCAAACATATCCTGTGACTCGAGAAAGTCGTACATCCGCTGCGGGGGACTCTGAATTCCGATCGGATCAGGTGTGTCAAACAGGAAAAGCTTCGATGTTGTCTCGCCATTACGACCAAGTTGATCCGCGGCCTCATAGGCTAGAATACCTCCAGCTGACCAGCCTCCCAGAATGTATGGGCCCGTGGGTTGTCTACGCCGAACCTCCGTGACAAATTTGGAGACGTATTGTGGTAGAGAGCAGCGGAGATCTTGGGGCGTTTTTAACCAGGGACAATTCAGGCCGTATACGACTGTGTCGGGAGAGATCGAGGGCAGTAAGGAATAGGATGTTGCTGACCCGGCTCCATCAGGAAACAAAAACAAGATGTTCTTTGGGTTAGATGATGGGCCTTGTAGTCGCACTGAAGTAGCGTATGGAGCCTCGCTTGCAACTGCCACTGCGGGTCTGACATGTTGCGGCTGGTGCTTCTTCTTTCTGACCACGACCGTCTCGATTTCCTGTAGAGTTTGGTTTTCTGCTAGCAACGTCGACGGTACTTCAATACCAAGCTCGCCAAGTTTCGCCACAATTGTTAGCGAGAGTAGGGAATCAATGCCTAGCTCAGAGAGATCGGTAGTGAGCGTGAGTTCTTCTAGAGAGACGCCAACTTCCTGCGCAATGGTTTGACGAATCACTACCATAGATTCAGACTCATCGATCGACGTAGCGTCTGTGCCGTCTTTCTGGTCATCGTACTCATCGACACTTTGAATTGAGATTTGTGAAGCCGTGTTTGACAAAGGACCAGAAGGAAAGGTGTGACCGATCATCTCTCTCAGTGTAGAACACTCAACGAAGGCCGTTGACGATAGGTTGATGCCGAGATCGTCTTGCAGACGGCTCGCGATGGTGAGCGATAACAAAGAATCCATGCCATGCTCAATGAGAGGGGTGTCATCATCCAGTTTATCCAAGGGCACGCCAATCTCTTGGGATACTATGGATTTGAGACGGATACCAAGGCTGTCTTGGTAGGGTGTAAAGCCTTGGTCAAGTGGCACAATCCTTGGTCGTTTGATGGTTTTGACAGTAGGTTTCACGCAGTTCGGGGCCGCAATAGGCGGTGACCGTGTTTTGGGAGGCAGTAGGCGACTAAGAACCAGGCGAGGAACGCGTTGAAACTGCCAAATCAGTATCAGTAGCTATCACGAAAAGAGCCTGGTTGACTTACCTTGACGCCTTCGAAGATAGCCACAATAGCATCTCCCTCAAGAATATACGTATCCCCAACGTAAATGTGACTTTTATCATCCTCCCAGTTCATTTTATTGTACGTATGATACGTCTTGCTTTGCTCAATCCTGCATGCACATCGCATAGCACTCCAGCCATGATTGATGAACACATAGTCGTTGTGATCCATGGCATCGTTGCTGTTCATGATAAAGCCTGCAATGTGCCCGAGGCTATCGATCCAGCAAGGGTTCCAATCGAAGCCCTCCTCATCGACTTGGAAACGAACTCTCGCAGTTGCTTCGAGACCACTACTGTCCATGACAACCTCCTGCATGCCTTGATACCGATCTTCGTAGGTAACGATTGAAGAGAAGAGCTTGTAGGCCATACCACGCTTCAACTTGTGAGCGTGGCCATTGTCAACGCTGGTTCGGAGAGCAGAGATTCGGCCGTGAACGAGATGTGACAATCGCTTCCAATCTGAGAGCCAGACTGATACAGGGACATGGGAAATCTTCATTCTACAGGCTGCATGTTCGCTTCTCTGCGAGTTAGTATTGATGGAATAATAAGACAGCAAAACTTCGTTGCGTGTCCAGTACGCAGTCGCCGAAACTCGAAGGGACTGTGGTCCCGAGTCTAAGGATGTAGTCAAAGAGCGATCGGTATTCATTTCGGTGCAGTCCAGTCCCAAAGTGTCGAGCATACCGTTTGCTCGTAGCAAGTATCTGACAACGGTGAAAGCCATGTCAGCGTAGAGGGAGGATGGACACATAGCAACGCCATTGACGAGGTGGCCACTGAATATGGGATATAGGCGTGGATCATGGATGTTGGACTCTGTTACCACATTCGATTGGTCCACAGAGTGCTGTTCCTCTAAGACTCTGTGTACAGAGGATGACAGAATGGGGGCAGGAGCAGTGCAATTTCTGTTCTGTTCCGGAATATCGTGATCCCCCTTTGTGAGACAGAAGTTTCCCCGGTACATTATCCAGTAATTTTTCAAGTCCCAGTTATACTTCGGAAGTTGAAGCACCTGTTGGGCAGCAGGGAAACTCCGGTGGTATTCGTTCCAGTCTATGTCGAAGCCAGCGAGGAATAACGTTTGGAGAGAAGGAACAAGAGTTTCCCACGGGTCTGTCGAATGTTTCAGTGATGTCAATGTAATTGTGTCCATACCGAGGGTCTGTTTTATGAAATTCGAACAGGTTGGGTGCGCCCCGATCTCGAGCCAGTGCGCGTTGTTGATAAGTCCAGCTTCTTTCGCAAACTCGAGAGCGCCGATGAAATTCACAGGAGACCTCGAAGCCTTTGAAAAATAGGAAGCGTTCAAAATATCAGGTTCGTGCGTTGCGACAAGTCGACCAAGATAGGAAGAAAGGAAGGGCACTCTGGGTGCACGAAAGCTGACCCCGTTGGCGGCACTCTCAAATTGTTGCATCCAGGAATCCACCTGCGCTGAATGGAACGCATACAGTATATCTAAGGGGATGCATTCCAGGCCATCAGTGCGAAGTTGCGCAGTGACATGTCGAATATTTTGGCTTGGTCCACTGACGATGGTGTTTGTCGGCGAATTGAAGCAAGCCACTTCGCAAGACCCTGCTGAAATAGCACGGCGTACAACATCTACTGACGCCTTAACAGCAACCATTGAGTGGCTGTCTCTGGTGCAATGAAGAGAAACCAATTGCGCTCGGGTACCGACGAGGTAGATCGTGTCAGTAGCGCTCAAGACTCCAGCAGCGTACAAAGCGGGATATCTATAGGTAGGAGTACACGGTCAGTATGAATGGCTAATGGGATTGACTAGCACGCGGAATTCTTAATAGATTTACAGTGGAATTTACGTACTCTCCAAGACTGTGCCCGATGGCAAGGCTCATTGATACACCCCATGACGTCCAGAGGTTGTGCAGTGCCATCTGGATACAAACGACGCCTAGATGCGCAACGATGGTGTCAGCATTCTTTGCGACCAGCTCATCCGAGAGTATGAGTGGAAGGAAAGTCGGGAAACTATGTTGTAGAGCGATTCGATTAAACCGCAGGATATCTTGTTGGAACGACAGTATGTTTGTAAACAATGCTCTTCCCAGTGCTGTGTAGAGGGAGCCTTGGCCGGTGAAGACGAAGACGACTGGAGGAAGTTTCTGGACAGGTGGAACAGCAAACACGTCGTTGGCTGCTAACTGATCTTTGACTGCATTGGTGATGGATTCGAGGCGACTTGCTGCGAACGATACCCGGAATTTGTGGTGGAAGCGACGCGCAGTTGTAGTGTAAGACAAAGCGGGAAGTGCCAGCTTATCGATCTTGCTGAGGAGGTGAAGGAGCGACTGCATGTTAGCTCTGACAGACTTGGCACTATTACCAGATACAACAACGGGATGAAGCGTGCGGGGATCGTTCATCGCATTATGATGGACTTCTGGGCCGTCTTCGAGGAGCACGGCGGTATTCCCACCTGCAGCAGAGAAATTGTTCAAAAAGCAGACGCGTTTCCCTGCCGGAACATCAACTCTGCGCCATAGAGTTCGCTTAAAGGCAATGTTAACATTGCGCTCTTGGAGGTCCATGGGATAGTTTCTGTTGATTTTATTTTTGATTCCGATGTGAGGCGGGATCTCGTTGTGTTGCATCATCAAAAGAACCTTGATCAGTGCAGAAACGCCCGAAGCTGATTCCGAGTGGCCAACGTTGGCCTTGACTGCGCCTAGATATAGAGGATGGCGCGGCATGCGCTCTCGGCCGGGAACCATCGCGGATAATACAGAGGACATTTCGGTGGCGTCGCCAGCTTGGGTACCTGTCCCATGCATCTCCACGTAGTTGACTTCCATAGGATGCGTGTTGGCTTGTCGAAGGATACGCTTGAAGAGAGAAAGCTGATCCCCTTCATGTGGTCGAGTAATAGATACAGTCTGACCACAGTGATTCGTATTCACACCAGCTATGACGCCAAATATGGGATCTAAAAAATGGAATATGAAGTCAGCAACGCTTCAGTCGGTATCGAGCGCGGCCCAGGGTCACTTACCATTGTCGGCTTGAGCATCTTCGAGTCGTTTCAGAACCAAGGATGCAACGGCGTCCGCTCTACAATACCCACTTGCTTCATCGTCGAACGGATTACAATTGCCCGTAGTTGAGAGAAAGTGGCCTCGATCTAGGCCAGCAAAGTTGTCGGGATTTGTGAGAATGTTGGTCCCGCCAGCTATAGCGGTATCACACCCCCCTTGCCACAAAGATTGACATGCCACATGAAGGGCTGCGAAGCTTGAGGAGCATGCTGTGTCAACACTAATGCTAGGTCCGGAAAATCTGAAGAAGAATGTAATGCGCCCAGGAACAAAGGCGCGATTGCCTCCGGGTATGAAATACGTGTCGACATTTTGACCACTGTTGACTTCGCGCCAGTCATCGCTTGTGGTGCCGAAGAAAACCCCTACTCGGTCCCTTTGGGACGAAGGCGTGCGATCTGTAACAAACCCAGCCATTTCTAAAGCTTCGTATGTGGTCATTAATGCTAGACGCTGAGCAGGATCTGTGTCTTCGGCTTCCGTTGGAGACATACGGAAGAAACGGGTATCAAAGTGACCCTAGCAAACGTTAAAAGAGAATACTCTCTACCTATCAAATATAATGTACTCACTGGATCCTTTACAAAACATCCGTATTTGACCTTGCTGGTATTTTTCCTAGCTCCGGAAGGATCGAAGTGTGCCTGCCAGTCGAACCGTTCTGCTGGAATGGTGCGGTGTGTGTCTATACCATCGCACAATAACTGCCAATATTCGTCGTTGGAAGCAGCGTCTGGGAAGCGCCCAGAAAAGCCGATGACAGCGATCTTAGAATCCTGAAACCGTGTGGGTGCTACGGAAGCCTTTTCAATGCTAACGTTGAGCACGTCGCTGATGGAAACCTTCCCACTCCAAAGTGAGCTTACAGTGGTCAAAAGTAGTGTTGCGGTGGTGGCTACGCATGGTAAGACGTTAACGATTGCCTGGTGCTCCATTTCCGCACAAACTCTCGGTATGTTGTCCCACCGCACCTGCTCACACAATGCATCTTGTACGGCTCGTTGGAGCATCGTTCCGAAATCGCCTTCCCTAAGTAATGTTCCAGCAGATGAGACAACAGGTAATTGAAGCTTGTATGCGTGGACATCTTGATTTGCTGGTCGAGCAAGCACCTCCTCTATGTCATCGGGTCCGAAGAGATGGGCGGCGTGGAATGGGGTTGTGATAGAAAGGAAATGAGCCTTCAAACTAGAATAGACGATGAAATCGTTAACGATGCTAGGTGGACCACTGATGGTAACGTTCGTGGGGCCGACCGCACTGATGTATGGGCTGTGTCTCGTCGGAATATTGCTAGACTCAACGAACTTCTGGATCATTTCGGTGACGCGCTGTACCGACACGCTGATTACGGCGGACCAAGATCTCGATGTTGAAGGAATTTTGTCAAAGTCCTGAGACGCTTTGAAAGAGTGCCATCCGGTCCTGAATGCGTATACGACGGCCTCTACACCGGCAGAGAGAGCCTGGACGACCGAAGAAGACGTGGAAATGGCAGCAGCCGCGAACGAACCGGTGCAGATCCCAAGCAATAGGCTGTCCGCAGGAAATACAACTCCAGGCTTTTCAAAGTGGCTGATTTGTTAAACCCGGATAACTATAAATTTGCCTGGGAAAAACATACTGAATGAAACGCCCCAACTGATAAAGGCACAGAAGAGCGAATTGCGTAGCGCATTCTCCCTCCACTTTATCATTGTTCTCGACCAGATCTAACAAATCCGTGAATCGGGGCAGGAGTTCCTGCTCGCGTCGAGACAAGGCCGATATTTCCGATCGCAAGGCAAAGGAAGCGCGGGCGAGAAATTCGACAAGACAGGGACTGCCCTTGACGTGAAGAAGCTGTACGAGGCCCTTTCGGAAACCTTGTGTCAAGTCGCCAAAAACAATGATATTGTTGATTGGTGGCATCATAACGCCGGATTGAACAAAGTCCGCCATGTTCCACGGAGATTACAACATCGGAAACCTGATCGTTCCACTCCCATCGTATCTATACCTGAACAGGTGAAATATCCATAAAAGCGGTCAGCGAACGTAAAGCTGACAAGCCCTTGGCCCGTCCTGCCAGAGGCCTGCCTAGAGCGGTATCGCCCATCGGCGTCGCTTCGGTGCTAATGCTCGCCTTGCTCGCCGTCAAATCGCCGAAGGCTAGAGGCGCTGAAGGAACCGGAAAGCGAGAATCGCCAAAGATAGACCGAGAGTAGCCGTGAACATGATATAGATGATCGGATTAGGATGGAACTAGGGAGTTACTTTAAGCGAGCATTTTGAAGATGGAAACGACCAACCAAGCGCAACAACGACTTTTCCAGTGGACTGTCTGCGCTTATCGCAGACCAGACTTGAGCGAGAAGGAGTATCATGCGTACATGAGTGAAAAACATGGTCCCCTTGTAAAAGGCCTGCTGGTCAAGTATGGAATCATCAGGTTTTCGATGGTAAGACTCGTTCCAGAGCCATTGCGCTATCTTCTACCCACCTTCAGATACACAACACGACCGAGACAAGAAAGCAGATGGCCAAAATTGTTGGACCGCAGTTCAACAACCACGCTGATTACGACTGTTTCGTCCAAGCCGTGTTCAAAGACGTTGAAGACTTTGTACGGTTCAAAGCGGATCCTTTCTACGTTGAGGTAATCCATCATGACCATGAAAACTTTGCGGACACGACGCGATCTCGGTAGGGAATCCACCGAAAGGCTTCGCCAGCTGGGCTGAACAGACCACAGCATGACAGTGGGATGGGTGGACGACCATGTATTGAATGGGAAATCGGTCGATTAGGGATCGTGTTATGAAATACTGATAATGTGACCGATGGAAATCGATGATGGGATGACAAGACAGGGGTCTGAAGTTTAGGACTGAAAGTACCGATAGCCTTAGGTTGAATTACAAAGGGCCGGCTCATGTTGACTATACATCCCTTTTCGAGACCAAAGTAAACATATGACAGCTCAGTAATATCCAATTCCCGGCTTTCTACAATGAGATCTCAATGATGGAATGCTGGCTTCCCTCCGGACGTCGGATTGCAACAATCTGAAGTCGTTCATCCACTTTGCCAAACAACGCGTGCCAATCCTCAACCTCTCTTTCTCGTGAATTTAGTACCTGCCGCATCATCAAATCTTTCTGGCGAAGGGCTGCCTCTAACGTCGGTGATGCCGTTCCCGGGATAGGCAGCACCATGTCCATGACAACGACTCGGCTTCCTTCTTTCCCGGCCGCAGCAACGTGTCTTAGGATTTTAACAGCGTCTTCGTCTGGCCAGTCATGAAGTATCATTCGGAACAAGTAGACATCGGCGCCTTTCGTTTCATCCGGTTGAGGCGTAAAGAAATCGTGCTCTACAAACTGAATACGCTCCGAAATCTTCCGAGAAAGAGACTGAGCTTGCAAACGCCCGTTATGCACAGGTTCGGGCATATCTTGGACGACAAAACTCAGTTTCTCAAAATGTTTTGCCAGCGCCATTGATGCAGTCCCAGAGTTCCCGCCAACCTGTTTGCGTCAGTCAAGCCTGTATATGCTTCTGTAAAACCCACATCCACAATCTTAGCTTCCCCTAGAGAGGCCCAGTCGAATCCCTCCACTAGATGATCGACAGTTGCTCCAGCATGGACGGTAGATTGGCTTTTCATATATTTTCCAAACTCAGCACTGAGTTCCGGGTTTGTCTTCAAATGGTCAAAGAATGAAAGCTCGGTTTTCATGGCGATGGTGTACGCCGTCCTCGCGCTTTCGACTACTTCGAGTTGTTTTTCAGAGGCCTGGGTATAAGCTCTCATGCAGGGCACAGAGCGCTTGATCAGATACGAGAACCAGGTCCATAGCCCGGGATCTTCGAAAAGATCGGCAGAAAGGCTATTGTGGGCTAGCTTTCCTTGTTTGGTTTCGGATAGCAAATTTGCTGTTATTGCCATCCGTGCTGTAGCTCGAATATCCGACTCGGGTAACTGCGTCCTGGTTGCAAGCTCGCCATAGGAGATAGAGCCATTAAGCGGAATTTGCCGGAAGATTTGGAAGTGGAAGAGCCACTCAATGCAAGCAAACTGTTGTTGCTGAACTAAAAGCTCAGTAAGAAAGTCACTGGGCTTCTGGCTGAGTTGCTTGATTCGTGTCGTCGAGTCAAAGATCTCCTGTCGCATCTGCATACTGGTGGAAGCCGCCATAACGAAGGCTGTGAGAATGTACAAGCCTGCAGGTATCCAAAAACTGCTCCAACCCCAATCCAAATTAGAAGGATATGTAATCATACTCGGCTGACCCCTCTTCCGAATCCCAAATTCCTACTCGTCGGGCTTACATCCGGAGCGAATCCTGCGAACACGCATTCCGTCGGCGAGCGTCAGCACGGCGAAAGAAACAAGCTCGGCGATGGGCAATGTCTGGAAAGCCTGCGCAAATATCTGGGCTAAGTACAAGCGACAGATTTGTGAGCCCTCTCCAACAACACAATTACTGTTGAAGGAAAAAAGGACCAATGTCAAGCTTCTCGAAATGGTTTATACAGCGTTATGCTTTATTATTCTACTAGCTGCTGCAGCTTTGCAATATTCTCTTAGAGACAATCGCCTGGCCAAAATAGACGGCCCCAAAGGTCGCCCGTTCGTTGGTATTGGCCTGAGTCTTCCACCAAATGCCACTCGGAAACTTCGTGAGTGGGCCCAGCAATATGGCGAGGTATACAAAATTCGAATCGGATGGTATTACTGGGTGGTACTAAACAGCCCCGAGGCTATCAAGGAGGTTTTCGACCGACAGGTATGTTTGCACAATGCTCATAATGTCATGAAGCTCATACCTATAGTCTATTTCGTGCTCGTCGAAGATGCCCGCCCCGATGGGAGAGCTCGTCGTCGGTGGAATGAGGATGCTGACCATGCCTTACGGTCCGAAATGGAGAGCTTACCGAACTCTTGTGCATGGCTTGTTGACGCCAAAAATGGTCCAAAGTTTTGTTCCTGTCCAGGAGTTTGAGATTAGTCAACTGATCTACGATCTCGCAAACAATAATTTCAACGATGCCGCCTTTTATGGTCACATCCGACGTACCCTATTCTCCATCATGATGACGGCTGTGTATGGTCGTCGAGTTGATCGAATGGACCATGAAGATATCAAATATTCCGAACAAAGTGGCAAGCTTTTGGGCATGTTGGGTAAAGCGGGGACCTTTATCGAAGACGAACTTCCCCCACTCGCGAGACTTCCGACTTGGCTTCAACCGTCAAGGAAAAAGGCACTCGCACATGCTGGGTGGATGTTGTGGGTAAAGATGCGCATGTGGAATACTCTACAGGATCAATTCGACTTGGGCGCTGCTCCAAATTGCTATGGAGCGGACATGCTGAAGAGCGATTATGCGGCCCAAGGATTGAAGAAGGAGGACTGTGCGTGGATTGCTGGAGGACTCGTCGAAGCAGGGTCTCAGACTTCAGCTGCCACACTCAGCAACCTGATCCTCTATCTCGCTGCCACACCTATCGCACAAGAGAAAGCATTTCAAGAGCTTCAGCGAGCCGTGGGTGATCGTGCCCCGACCTATGACGACATCGAGAACCTGCCATACATCAACGCCTGTCTCAAGGAGATTCTGCGCTTATGCCCAGCACCTCCGTGGATTCTTCGGCACTTTACTGATGCTAGCGTGGTCTACAAAGACTACATCATCCCCAAAGGTACGGCGATTGTCGGCAACACCGCCGCCATACACTTCGATCCGGTTCGCTATCCCAATCCCTTCACGTTCAACCCTGATCGTTATCTAAACCATAGAAAGCGAGCAGCTGAGTATGCAGCCATGGCAGACGCAAAATCTCGAGACCATTTCACTTTCGGAGCTGGCAGGAGAATCTGCCCGGGGTCTCGTTTTGCTGAAAACGCGTTGATCGTAGCCTTGGCAAATATAGTGTGGGTTTTTGAGATCAAACCGTCGGTAGTTATAGTCGATGGCGTGGACCGCGATGCTGAGCTAGACTTTTCTGATGCTGCTTTTGATGAGGCACCATTGAAGTCTGCGAAGCCCTTCAAGGCAAGGTTTCTGCCGCGCAGTGAGGTGAAGCTGAAAATCGTGAATGATCGCTGGATTCACTCACGGAATTAGATAGTGTATATATCTTCCTTCTGTATTTAGAAGTCTGGCGCTTTATTGAAAAGATCTGGATATTATAGCGTTCAGCTTTTAGCTCTATGTCAACATCCACCGGCGTAAATATGTCACCTGAAGTGCCTTTTCGGCTTGATCGAGTCACTCCATGAACAAGTATGTGCTAGCGCCTCACTTCAAGTATTTGGTCTTCGCGCGGCTCGGTAGCTTCCAAAGATATTGATTTTCCTCTATATTTTAGATACATGCCTAGTGATCCTCTGACTAATACTGTCTACTAATCGGCAATGAAACTGTTGTAGTTCAAACCCGAAGCAGAAGTGAGTTAGCATATCATTTTTCTGCCAGTCGGCGGTGCCACAATGATAACGACGTCCAAGGTCGGCTTTCAAAATTTACCGGACGGCGATACAATCGGAATAATGCAATTTGAAACCATGGACAAGTCAACATTGTTGTCATTGCCAATCTAGCTGCTCGGTTACAGTATCATGTTAGAGTCTGATATCTGTTGCTCAACGGCGAGCGAGACGCCGGTAGCGATCGGAGTAACGGGAACTGCTCATTCCGAACCCGGAGAGCGCGGTAATAGCGGGTTCGTTAAGTCGTACGACACTTGAGAGAAAGTGCGCCATGGATTTTTGCATCAACACGCTCACATGGTTTTTATAGTCAGAAATGGTAGGCCCTACTTCCCTACGCTACACCTCAACCATGATCACCCAAATCAGCAAATTTACCCCAAATCCTCTCCCGGACCTTCCGAGGCTAACCAAAACATACCACAAAACGGTGTATCCGTACGTTTCTCCAAGCCGCCCGGAGCTCAATGTCTCGGAAAAGACGCTCTTCATCACAGGCGCGGGTACGTAATCCGCTTTGAGTTTCCAAGCCACTTCTGATACTTCAACAGCTGGTGGAATCGGGAGTGCAATTTGCCAAGCATTTGCCCAAGCAGACATAGCGCACCTTGTTATGATTGGCCGAACACAATCAACCCTGGACGATGCAAAGGCCGACCTTCTATCCAAGTACCCTGAGTTAAAAGTCACCACGCACGCCGCCAGCGTGACCGATACCGCAATGATGACCAGAATCATCCGCGGAACAGGTAAAATTGACGTTCTGATCTGTGCCCACGCTATTTGCCACGAAGTGACCAGAACCTCGACTATTGATCCCACGGAGCTCCTGAAGATTCTAGAGACGAACACAGTGGGGAACTTCAACATCATGAGCTCCGTAATTCATGAACATGTTCTCCAGGGTTGGAATCACGAGGTCAAGGTCATCAATATGAGCAGCGCTCTAAGTTACATACATATCTGCCACCTGTCTGGGTATGCGGCGAGCAAAGCCGCAATGAATCTGCTCGTTTCGCATCTCAGTATGCAGTGGAGTGCTCATGGCATTTCTATCTTCTCTGTGTGCCCAACACTGAGCTACACAGGGTTGACGGGTAAAGTGTATCCGCCCGAGTCCCCTATTTGGGAGGACGGTAAGTATGCCCATTCTTCAACCAATTATTCCAAAAAGTGAAGGCTGAACCGAAATCAGCAAACTTGTCCGCTGGATTCTGTCTTTGGCTTTGCCAACCTGAAGCAAAGTTCTTGACCGGAAAACTACTGTGGGCGCAGTGGAATGTGCCTGAGTTACTGGAGAAGAAAGAGTGGATTGAGAAACAAGCGTGGCATTTGGAGATGGGGCTTAATCTTCCGAGCCTCGAAAGGCCTTCGGAGGGCACTGTTGTGGTGGACAAGTTGGGCAAGAGTCATATCAAAGGAGAGGCGTAACTTGTAGAAGTGGCAGCCCACTTCCGCCGGCCATGGTAGAGTGGTCCGTATCTAGAGCAAAACTTCATGCGTTTTAATGGATCTCGTCTCCTTATTTCTATTGGATCATAGTTCAATACCTTCAAGCGCACCACAGAGCTATATGCATGGGTTATTCGACATTCTTTCGTACGTAGACTTATGGGGACTAAACTCTAAAAGAACATGAAGTCTACCAATCAATAAAGCGGATACTCGTACGTCTAGTTAAATGCAAAACTTTGAAAGTTCTTGGCCTTTACCCTTAGGTTCCAGACTCCACATGTCCAACTTGTATATTCCGCGCTTTATCTGCTTAAACGCCGTCACCGCAACACGTCGCGAAAGAAAATTAGTCGTTCGAGATAACTGTTCTCAAAGCCGAGCGGAAAGCGAACGCGAACCGAGCGGAGAGCGAGCGCTGAGCGAACAAAAAACGAATAAGAAGCGAACGGGGAACGAGAAGCGAGCCCGCGTTCACAGACCATTGATTGCAGGCACCAGCCACGCCCTCGGCCAAATCACGCCTTGTAGCAGTTGCAACTTCCTTACGGCTCACGTCTCAGCTCTCGGTACAGGCACATTGCAAGGATCGTAATCTGGGACTCTGAGCTGCGTATCAGATTACTGGGGTGCCATGTAGTTGAATCCAGAGTTTAGATCTCTGGAACAAAGTCAATATCGCCCTCAAAAAAGGTAATCACTAATGGTAACCTCATCCATGGCTCCGCGGTAGGTTACGGTGAAAATTTCACTTCAAATTACCGCGATGGCAGTTTGAAACGCCACCAACGGCCATGGAAGAGGACGAACCGTGCCCTTACACTGGTGGAGGCGATGCTAAACGCCTCCATTTTCCAGAGCATATATAAGTAAAAGTTATGTACGAACCTAAATTTTCGATGTAGGAAAACCGTATATATCGTTCATATTAGATATGATGAGGCTTTTTGTAAAATTTGCTTGTTTGGTCAGCCTTGTCATTGGGATTGCAGCAGAGATCGAGGCTCTTTCGGACCTTCAGAGTCTACTCTCTAATTCTGCTAAGGTGTACCGTCCTGGCACGCAGGGATTCGTTGATGCTACTGCCCGATGGGACGCTTCCACCAAGCCGGGCCTCGAACTGGTTGTCATGGTGGCTTCAGAGATCGATGTACAGCACACCGTAAGTTGACCCCTGAATATTGGCCAAAATTTTTATAGTAATGCCTGCAGGTTGAGTTCGCCAATGCCCACAACATTCCATACTTGGCTATAGGCGGTGGTCACGGGGGTTCCATGTCCCTCAACAACATCCGCGGTGGAATTGGAATCTGGCTCCGGGGGCTTATGGGGGTAGACATTACCAACAATGGAACTGAGGCCGTCATACAAGCAGGACAGAAGTCTGGAGAAGTTATCCAAGCCCTATGGGATAAAAGGAAAATGTCAGTGACCGGCGGATGCGATTGCACTGGCTTCGTCTCACCTGTTCTTGGAGGCGGCCACGGATGGCTCCAGGGGCGTTATGGACTATTGACCGACAATCTGTTATCTGCTCGACTAGTTCTTTGGAATGGAACCGCTATCACGGTGGACGAAAAAACGCCCGAACTCTTCTGGGCTCTGCGTGGCGCAGGCCACAATTTCGGCATCGTTACATCCGTCCACTATCGCGTCTACGATCGCGTTACCGGAGAAGACTCTTTCTCTACGGTCGCCTTTATATTTCGACAAGACAAACTTGAATCTGTCTTCACTGTGGCCAACCGATGGTTGGAGGTACCAAACAGACCTATGGAATTATCTCACTTCACCAATGTCATGATCAATCCAGCTATAGACGCGAAGCCAAGCTTCGTCTTCATGATCTACTGGCAAGGAGACGCCATTCCAGCGAGCTATAAGGACCAAATAAAAGCGTTAAGCCCAGTCAGCACAGTTGAACGTCGCCTTACGATGAACACTGTGAATTCCAACGCCGGCTCTGACTTCGGTGGTCCTGCTTGCGCAAAGGGGGCGAGTCATCGAACGTATCCGGTGAATCTCATGAAATACAACCTCAAAAGCTTACGACGCGCCGTTGACATCTTCGCGACACTTCCTTCCCCTTTCAGCAATTCGGTCATTATGCTAGAGGGCTTCGCAACGAATCGAGTTGAGCAGATTCCGGAAGAGAGCACTGCTTATCCCGACCGACGATCAAAAATTTTGGCTTCACCATTGCTGACGTATCCCGCAAATGACACCAAATTGGACAAGATGGCCTTTGAATTCGGGAAACAATTGAGAACGGCTCTGTTAACTGATGCAAAGGTTCCCCTCAGTGCGTATGTGAACTATGCGAATGGCGACGAGAATAATCGGGCCGTGTATGGATATGATCAATGGCGGCTACAGAAGCTGCAAGGTCTGAAGAAACGGTATGATCCGAAGGGAAAGTTCAGTTTCTACGAGCCTATACAGACTTGAGTTTGTGTTTTGGCATGTTACGAGATATACCTCGTAGGACGTGTTTCAAGTGGTTCGGTAGTATGTCAAACAAGACTAGATGCCGTGGGGCTGGTTCGCTTACTGCTGGGTTAGATTTTCTTAATCTTATGTACAACAAAGATTCCTCATCATACACAGTTATTTCTCTCTATAAGTTGAATATGCAAAGAAGTCAAAGATTAATCTTCGTTTAGCGCTGCCGCGCTTCGGCGAGCGATCAAGCGCGGGAATCGGCCACTAAGCAGAGTTCTAGACTGAAGATACGGGTCCCCGGAAATGTAAGCTTACATGACTCGTACTTTTCCGGTTCCACAACTTATGCATCGAAGTCCAAGCTGATTTCACGTGTCTCCGAGCCAATATATGCAGGTTCGAATTGAATAATGCGGCACAGCGCAATACGGCGCGTAAATCCTTGACCGATATAAAGAAAAACGGGGGAGCCCCGAGCCGTACCATGCTTATTGTCATTAGCCCAGCCTAGTCCTGTTGCGTTACATTTCCGTCATGTCGGTGTCGGGTGGTCTGAAGCTTCGCTCCGCGTGTGACGCGTGCGCCGTGTCCAAGATCAAATGCGACAAGAAGCAGCCAGTGTGTACTCGTTGCTCTACCAACAACTTCACTTGCTCGTTCAGCCCATCGCGCCGCCACGGCAAGCAGTCTTGGGCGAAGCGCGTAGCCGAACAGCAGCAGCAGGCCATCCAAGAGCCGCAGCGACGGCCAACTTATCCCTTGGATGCTCTACCTAGCAGCAACGATGATCTGGGGTCTGTAGGCATGACGCAGCTAGACCAGGGACCGCAGCTTGACTTTGGTGGTGGCAATGGGAATGGTATAAACAATGTCGATTTTCTCTCCAACTGGACTTGGATGGGACCCGATTCTGCCATCGACCTCAGTACATTCAATGAGCCTTCTGTCACAGCCGCAACGCCGAAAACGCCGATTCCCAGCGAGTCGACGCCGCCTGTAACCCTGCACGACTGCGAGGCCAAGGCTATGATCACGCTCCATTCGCTTCATTACTGCACTATGTACCACTCCGACCGACCTGAGTGCTTGAAACCTGTACCAGGAGGATTTCCAGTTGCCAACGGCGAGAGACCCCCGGCCCCCGGTAGCCTATTGCCACTGGACAAGATTCTCTCCTTCAACCGAATGGCCATGGGCACGCTCATGGAACTTCTCGATTGCCCCTGTGCTCATCAACCACATCTTGCGCTCCTCTACATGGCCATTCTTTCCAAGTCCCTGTCGTGGTACCGCATCGCTGTTGCACCGCAGCAGCAAATCATATGTCCGTCTGCGGAACTGAGTGCAAACTCATCCGATAACAGCATTGTCCCGACACCCGCATCTAGCTCGACCAGCGTATTGGGAGAAAGGGGCGTCGAGTCTACATCCATCAGAATAGGTGCTTTTGATTTGGAAGAGGAGGACCAGAAGGCCTTGATGCGGAATGTGCTAACACGTGTTGTGAGAAAGATGGAAGGCACACTGGATAAGATGCAAGCGTCCGCTGAAAGCAATCACAACGTATGGGGTGAAGAGGGCGAGGACTACCAGGAAACATGCACAAGTTGGTATAACCTCGGACTACCAAAGATGAAGGCCGAGGTGAAGGATACGTTAAGGCAGATTAGGGAATTTGGCGGTACGGTACAATGATATCTAGTCAACAGTGGATTTGTCCACAGGACCAAATATCTATCTAGCTTCTTTACCCGAATCCTCTGAAAACCTAACACTACCATGGTGACTAGGTTACCATGCGCACCTTTAGCTTGTCACCCTTAACTATGTCTTCCTTCTTACCCTCCAACTCATCGACATCCCAGTTGGCGCTCAAGTATCTACCGCTCAACCACTTCTTCTTCTCGCTAAGCAACCACACCAAGAACCCTCCACACAACCCGACATCATCTACTGCCATCTGGTCACCACCCTCCGGTGTGCCTATAGGTCGAGGTATGGTAGCAACGATCCCGGGATGCACTGCAAATGCCAAAACATCTCGATTCCCATAGCATTCAGCCACAGCCTCGGTCAGTCGGTTCGTCGCCAATTGCGAAAGATTGTAGCCCATAGCCTGCATGCTGGCAAAGTGGGATAAGGCACTCGTCACATTGACAATCGTTTTCGCCCCTCCGTCGGTCTCAAGAAGCAGCGGCAGCAGTGCTTTGATAATGGCAAATTTTCCAACGAGGTTGACCGACATAGTGGTTGAGAGCTGGTCGACCTGGATAGCAGCGATGTCGTTCTGGCTATAGGCTGATGGATGTGTGCTGACAACCGCCGCGTTATTGATGAGAGCATCTAGCCTGCCACCATGCTCATTCTTAACGGCTTCCGCGATCTTTCCAGCTGTGGAGGGATCGCTTTGATCGGCAGCGAGGACAGTGACCTTGATTGAAGGCGCTATGTCCTCGATCTCCTTCTTCGTAGAAAGGAGAGCTTCGGATAGATTTGTGGCCGTCAGGATTAAACCTGTTGCTCCAGCGTGGACGAAAGCTTTCGCAGTTGCTGCTCCAATGTTCCGACTACCTCCTGTGATGACGGCGACGAAGGGGGTAGGGAGTTTGAGGTGAGCTAGTTCGGGTGAAGGAGTACTATGCAGCTTGGACGTAAACGTCAAACCGGTCCAGGGGGGAGGGTATGACATAGTTGAGAGGGTGTGGCAAGTAATCGACGTCGGTCGGCTATATGATTGGGCTAGATATTGATAGATTATACAAGAGAATGCGATCGAGGATCACAGATAAGCAAGTTGGAACAAAGGAAACTATTAAGATCTCTCTGGCGTTCCGCCTCAGGGCGGAGAGCGACCTGGGAATTTCTTTATAATGTGACTGAAACACGCTTCCCGATGGGGGTGCGCTGATTGGCTGCTTCGCCGAGCGTGATAACCCGTTGTCGGCTCCGGTGGCCTCCTGGCACCTATTGAAAATGCAGGCACGGTTTAACGATGAAGCCACCCCAGTTGACTCGCATTTTAATAGTCGGGTCGTAAGTGCGCTTTTTTAAAACTGACCGACAATGCTGGGTTCACGGCCGCCGACTTCGTATTCCCGCCTGCAGCAGCAGCCTCGCATTCCACCTCCTCTTCCTCTCCCGAGATGAAGAACGACACCGCAAGTACACACTCTGATGAGAAAACTGCTGAAGCAGTAGTGTCAGACACGCCCTCTCTGTCTGACTCTCCGGCGGTGACAGACGACATAGTCTCTACAAGCACACTACAATTCCTCATCATCCTCATAGCCCTCGTCTTCGCCATTTTCACGGTTGCCCTGGATGGCACCATCATCGTAACAGCCATTCCGCGCATCACCGATGACTACAAATCCCTCGGCGATGTTGGCTGGTACGGCTCCGCATTCTCGCTTCCCTCTTCTGTACTGGTCCCCCTGTTTGGCAAATTCTACGCCTTCTTCTCTACAAAATGGACGTTCCTCGCGGCTTTGTTTGTGTTTGAAGTAGGGTCCCTAATATCTGCTGTGGCTTCATCCTCTGTGGTCTTCATCGTTGGACGCGCAATATCGGGTGCTGGGTCTGCAGGCATCTTCAATGGCGCTCTAGTCACTATTTCCAAGACCACGCCAATGTCGAAGAGACCCGCGTATCAAAGCATCATCGGTGGAACGTACGCCATAGCTACGATTACGGCACCGGTCATTGGCGGCGCGTTTACAGACTACGTTTCCTGGCGATGGTAAGCTCTCTAGTCTTCAAACTCTGGTCTATCAAACCGTTACTGAGTTATTCGTACAGGTGTTTCTACATCAACCTACCCATCGGCGCCCTCGCAGCCGCGATGCTAGTCTTCGTTCTCCGGCTCCCAGCTCCACCCAAGCATAGCAAAACATGGTCTCAACTACTGTGGAGTCTGGATCTTGTTGGCCAACTTCTCTTCCTCCCGAGCATCACCTGCATCCTGATAGCGCTGCAATGGGCCGGCACAACGTACGCCTGGAGCTCTGCCCGCATCATCGCTCTCTTGGTAGTCTTCATCGTGCTCTTCATTGCTTTTGTCGCTAACGAGCTATACATGGGCGACGAAGCAACTGTCCCGCCCCGTATAGCCACTAAACGCAATGTAGCAGCCTCCTCCATCTTCAGCTTCTTCAACTACTCTCAATTCTTCATTTTCGTTTACTTCATCCCGCTGTACTTCCAGGGGGTGAAAGGCGTCGATGCTCAACAGTCCGGCATAGATACTATACCCCTCATTGTCGCCAACAACATCGCCTCCCTGACCTCGGGTATCCTGACCACTGTTTTCGGCACGTACGTTCAGTACTTTTATCTTTGCTCGGTTCTTACGTCGGTTGGAGCGGGCTTGATGACGACCTGGCAAGTGTACACATCGTCTGGGACGTGGATTGGGTGCCAAATCCTCTCAGGTTTCGGGACTGGTCTCGCTCTCGCACTCCCACAAATTTCGGTCCAGCCTTCCCTCGCTCCACAAGATATCCCCATTGGCATCAGCATGACCATTTTCTGTCAATTCTTCGGTACCGCCCTCTTCGTCTCCATCGGTAATAACATCGTTAATACAAAGTTTGTGGATGCGGTTCGCACGATTGGAATCCCAGGATTCGACGCTAATCGACTCGTGCAAGCGGGCGCTACGGAGCTGAGAAGGACGGTGGATGTGGAATACCTGCCGCAGGTGCTAGAGGCGTACAATGGGTCGTTGAGGTGGGCGTTTCGGGCTGGTGTTATCATGGCCGCTTTGAGTATTGTGCCTGCGTTGTTTTTGGAGTGGAAGAATCTTAAAAAGCCAGATGAGGAGGTCGATGGGCAGGACAGTAGGGATGCGGGTGCAGATGCTCATGGAGCTTCGTCTTGATTTTGTTGTCGAGATTGTCCTATTTCGATATGGTGGGTTAGCGTGTAGAGATTTCCTGGTAAAATGATGATGGGAAGGACATGCTTGTAATAGTATCCACTAGGAAGGAGAGAAACAAAAAGAACATTGCGAGTTCGTTAATCAATCCTGTCTAGCTATCTTAAAATGCTGTTGACATGCTTCCAGCGGCTTTATAAAGTTCTTAATTAGCGTGGTGCGCCAATTCTTACTCGCGTCGCCAGCTCCTGTCAAACACCACTTTACAGCTTTTTCGTAGTCCAGGCCCCCTTCGTCACGGACATGTTGCGACCACTGTATTGCAGCCATGAGATCAAATGCTTGCTTTGCGCCATCCACATTTGCGGAGTGTCTTTGGCTTAGAGGGTGGTCGTCTAGCCTTTTTCCGAAGCAGAGTTCAAGAAGCAGTATCCCGAGGCTGGTGAAATTGCACTCAGCTGAAGTGGGCTGCGGGGTAGGAGCCTCTTTGTTAATGAGGGTAAAGTGAGTGGATCTTTTTGTTATGATGCTACCTGCGTGGTGTTTATCTACACATAGGGAGCTGTGGGCGCTAGCCCAGAAGGGAAAGGCGCGGAGCCTCTGAGAGAAGACGTAGTGAAGGTACGGGCTGACACTCTTCAATAGAGACGTTTTGCCGGATGAATGGTTCGCCAAAGGGTTCTTTGCCGTCATCGCGATCTGGGAAGAATAGAATACACTGTTTCGTAAGTCCAGTACGTAGCCATAGCGTAAATTCAAGCTCTGCGACTGACGATGCGAGCAAGAAGGCAAGCAAGTAGCTTCATTCTGGTTTTCAGCACATGTTGTCTAAATAGGCAGCGGACAGTCAAGCAACAACGCAACCGCCACGCCGCTTACAGATTGACACTCAATTCCTCCCCCTTGGGTAACGTACAAGAAGTTTTCACAACCTGGCGAAAGGATAAAGTCGAAGGTAGCCACATTCTTTTCGTTGGACTCTTTCCATTTGTGGAAAGGATGTAGGTGGTACGCCTTATCCTCGTAGCCAACTATTCCCATTCAATTGTGACGCTGCATACCCCCAAGCAGTCAGCAGATGTGACGGTTGTGGTCCTATAGGTAGAACGCCGGATGTTTCAAGCTAGGTCCCGCATCCGGAGGTTCCTAACGAGAAGAGGGGTACAAAGGCCGCCTCTTCGATTAGCTCTCTAGACAAGAAGAAGAAGAGTGTTCCTCCACCTCTTCCGCTGTAACCTACGCTCAAGAAACCGTCACAGCGGAGCTCAACTATAGTATCCGCACAGTCTTCAACCTGGACTTTAGGCACAGTCGGGGTAGGTGCAAAGCAACTTTTTTCGCTCTAGGAGTGATGGCCAGTGATGGCTTGGGCGCCACGGGCACTGTGTCGAGAGGAGAGCGGGTTCGCTGGGGCGGCAAACACGAAGTTTGCGCGACATAGCTTTGCGATCGCCCCCCGCACTGTATTTCGACCCAAGTCCAGGGCGGACTCCAGTAACCAGGGGGGCCCAGGGACATGAGGATAATCTCGAAGCAAGCTTCAGTAGAGCTCCGATGCTCCAATCTGAGGTTCGCAAAATGATACTGCCGACACAAGCAATTCCATGCTTTCTCCAGTGCCTTGAACAGCCGATCAGACTTCCTGTAGACGCTTTTGAAGGCATTTTCTAGCTTGGAGATCTGCTTGATGGAACTACGCGGTGCATTCCGGAGACCGGATATCTCGTCGCTCATTCTAAGTAGCTTTCCCAGGCGCTCGTTGCACTCCTTCTTCGTGCTGGGCGGAGCGCGCTTCTCTTGGACGCCAGCATTGTCGAAGCACAGTTCCGTTCTCAGTTCGTCTGCGGTCTCGTTCATGTCTTTGATGATCTCCATATACACTTCGTACGATTCTTGCAGCCGCTCCACCAGTTTGTTTTGAAGTTCTTTCTCTTTCCATCCTTCTCCATCAGGATCACTCAACAACAGGTCGAGGTCAGCTGGCGCTCTCACTATTGGTATGAACAGTTCTTTTAGGTTGCAGCTGTAGATGACCTTGTAGAAAGCGACGTCGTGCTTGCACTTGAGCCATTCATTTCGTATCTGCCAGAAGTACCCACCCATTTTGGCGCAACTTCTCCAGTGCTCCATCCATGATATGATGAGGAGGAAGCACCGAGGAGAATTCCGGCTATTTCCAGCCCGCTCGTGATGTCGTAGAGAGAGTTCTGGGTTCTGATACTGTTACTCACAGGTGCGAGTCAAGATGGGTCATGAGGCGTGAAGGGGCAGGCTGAGATGGCGCGCCATTGCAAGTTACACTTACCCCGCACCTGTGTCCCCAATTCAACCGCAGAAATTCTCCTATTACAATCGCTTGACCTACAGATTCTGTGCAAGTGTGACGGGATCACGCAACTCGGCCTTTGCATACGCGCGCCCCTCATTCGGTCGCCCCCCCCCCCCCCCGACACTGTTCTATATATCTCTCTGAAGTTCCATCGAATCTATTATAATGCCAAAACACGAGTACTTCAGTCTCGGAACATTGCCGATCATGCCTCGCGACGATGAAGTCCATATTTTCGTCTCGTGGCTCACTTGGAACAACTGGCACTCTTCGCTGTCACCATAAATCCAGCGTCGAGCGATAGTGCGAACTCCAACATGGCCGTCGAAGAGGCAAAGAGCGAGGATTAAATGAATCTGAGCGCTCTACTCTTATATTCGGCAGCGCTAGATTCTCTTCCGGTTCGACACGGAGAGCTCGCTTTTAAATCATTCCGGAAGATGAACCAATTTTCCGTGACAAGAAATCTCTCATAGTGATGAACGAGAGGTCTCTGTGGCTTACTTGGAAGACTCTCCATAAGTAGCAGCTACCGAAGGCGAGGTTTCCCGAACCGCTACCACCCTTCTTTTTGTATCCAGCGAGGTACCATTTATTCCTAGCAGAGCATGCTCAAGCTAGGGACGTTCGGCGAAATAATGACGGTGGTCAGACGTCACGCTCGGTAGATGAACTTGTTGGTCCGTCTTCAAACAAGTTGGATGATTGACCCTTGTCGGAGCATCACATGGTTGATGCACCAGGTAAACAAAGGCTTCGTTTCGGAGAACTTGTAAAGAGTCGGTGACAGCCCCTACCAGTGGGAAGAAATCTGATAAACTGGCGGTCAATAGCGAATTAGAAGATCTTGTATACACTCCAGGGATGTTCTCTGAGATCACACTCACCCCAGGTCTCATCTATCCGGACACTGAAGGTTTCACTTATCTGGATGGTTTCTGGGGCACCACCCATCTACTACCCATAGAATCCCAGTACCGGAGCCGAATTATTGCGGAAAAGCTCAGAGACAGCGTCATCCCTCATTTTCTATATGAGAACGGCGGAATCACGGTGCGCCTTTCAGAACAACGCCCTCTGAACGCGATACGCGCTAAAATTTCTGCTTTGGCCATCCTAGATGAATGCGTAGCCGAATTCAACAAGCGGGGATGAAAGGTTGCACACAAGACATCAGAAGACAACATCTTCCGTTAAACCATCTGAGAAAGTGCTTGCAATCGAAAGTGTTGAAGTCAACAATCAAGGAGAGACCTTAGAATTTTCCAATTATCCTGAAGGGGCGACATATCTCGACTCGAGAAAATTCCCTCGCCCAGAGAAAGGTGCAGTCCTCAAACTGCCAAGGGATACATCGACACCAAAGACTAAAGATGGTTCTACTTCCATATCTGGTTAATATATCACGATTGCCGTCCAGGAACACAATCCTGATGCTCCCCGACGCGGGAGGCGTATCTCCCGCGAGCTTACAGATACAAATATCGAACACGATATGAACCCCCGAGACGGCTCGATTGCAACTTGGAGCGTACCTAGGTGGGATTGGGAACTTTGCCTCCGTCGCCTGATAGACGAATTTAGAAGTGAGCTCGGCAAGGAGACCGAAGTGTGTCTCTATCGAGGTTATTGCATAATATTTACGTAAGGACGCAGAGATTTTCGGTTCTGGCAATGTTACCAGATCTGACGGGTTGCATTAGTAATTGCGTTCCTTCTTCGATGGAAGAAGGCTGTGCAGGGAAGTCAAGTGAATTGTTCTGGGAGCAGTCAACGAAGGTGGTTGTTGGACCAGGTGTTTTCCAAAACTTCGCTCAGTTTTGGTTTTGCAAGGAGTTTGGGGAACACAATTCTGGAATTCATGATCTGTGTCCAATTTGTAATAGGGGAGGTGGTAAGTGTAATGATCGGGCAATGATCGATATAAAATGAAGCTGAATTGCGATCTTCTATGGAGATGGACAGAGGGCTACTATAAATACTAGTAACCTTGTCCATTAATTCTATAAGCAAACGCTTAGAAACAACTAGAGTAACAAATAAAGGGAAATAATAAGCAATCGCTCTAATAACAGAGAAACAAACTAATAAATAAAGGGAAACACTAGGCCTACTAGCTATTACACGCCCCCCTAGCTCTAGTAGTGCAAGTAGAGGTCGCAACAGCGTAGCTAGTCTATTACTAACTAGTCTATTCTACTTAGTCTTCTTGTAATATTAATAAGCCTAATTAGCTTTTAAAACTATTAAAACTTCTATCTAGGGAGGGCCTTTATAAGACTATCTATAATTATTTAGTTAGACAGGGTCTATTTAACTACTAGTTAGCTAGTAGTAACCTTCTATTTTACCTAGGATTAATAAATATTAATATAACGTAACTTTATAAATAACTTAGCAGCTAACTTTGTTATAATACTAACTATCTACATATTATTATAGTAAATAACTAGCTTCTAAGGTAATTATAAACCTACTCTAGAGAGGAATTATAACTACTTAGTTATATAGAAGGCAGTAAATAATAAGGCGTATAGCTTAGCCTTAGTAGTTAATTTTATAATAATTCGCTAGAGAGAGGCTTTCTACTTAATAGCTATTCCCTTAAGTATAAATACAAATCCCTATAAGCTATACCTACTATTAACGTTATCTGTAAATAAAGCGTCTAATATAGTAGAGAAGATAGTAATTCCTTTATCTCTGCTAGCTTATAGCGCCTAGTTACGTGTACCCTTAACGTACTTCTAAGCTTTACGTATAAGTGCTAGATGTTATTAACTTAGGTTAAGTAAGTAATAAGAGAACGTAATATATAATTAAGTAATATCTAGACGCCTATAAACTGCGGTATAAGCGTACTATCTAACTAGTTATTAGTATAATTTAGTCCTCTCTAGAATAGGATTCTTCTTTAATAGTAGGAGCTATTATTTAGTTAATAGCAGCTCTAGGTACTTACCTACTTTAAGCTTAATTCTATATTAGTAGTATAACTTATTAATAAATAAGTCTAGCAAGATCTATAACTTAAACGCCTATTAGTTACGTATAATACGTATACCTAAGAACTACTTAAGCTAGCTAAGCTACTTTACGTTATACTTCTTTATAAGTCTATCTATAATCTAAACGTAATAGGCCGCGTTTAACTAATA
Source organism: Lentithecium fluviatile CBS 122367 (assembly GCA_010405425.1). Classification (NCBI taxonomy): domain Eukaryota; kingdom Fungi; phylum Ascomycota; class Dothideomycetes; order Pleosporales; family Lentitheciaceae; genus Lentithecium; species Lentithecium fluviatile. Next base: position 328,591 of record MU005573.1, read on the forward strand.
GTAGGCTATAAGAATGTTATTAACGTATATAAATAATTAGATAACTCTATTAATGTAAAGGTATAGAAAGCTATTAATAGAACGTGTAACTTAACAGCAACTATAAACGTATTATACTATAGTAGAGGGGCCTTCTTTAATCTATATAACGCTTAAACTAACTATAACAGTATACTCTTCTCTACTTCTAGGCTAGCTAGAGTAACTACGTACGTTAGCTAATTAAGCAGAGCGTTAAGAAACGCGGTAGTATTATAAGGACGTAATAAGTAGGCCTTTAGTTCTTATAGTAAAGACTAATTAATTACTGCGTATAATATTTAGGTAATATAAGACGTCGTATATAGAATAGAAATAGCAAAATAGGTGCGAAGTAGAAATACTTAGGGGGGTAGTCTGTGCTTCTAGTGCACAGACTAACTGCTAGTTAGAGTAAAGTTTAAAGAATAGTTCTAGGCGTACTAATAATAGTATAAATAGGACTTAGTAGTGTTAGGGGATCTAGGGAGGATACTATAACAGGTAGGTATATTACACTATTTAATTTCTATATTAAAGTAGTTAATAATTAATAATAGCGCGTAGAAGTTTTTAATTACTAGCGTAGCTGCATACGTCTTATCTAGTAGAGTCTCTAAATTACTACGTATAACTAGTTAGGCCTTAAACTAAATAAGATACTTATTATTATTAAACTTATACTAGAATACTTATTTTAATAGCAGAACGTTACTATTAGTTAACTCTCTTATATATATAGATAGTATAAACATACTCTTATTAACTATACTCTATGCTTTCTTATTTATAGTAGCGATAAAATATAGTCTATATAGGTGTTAAATTAGTCTACTATACCTATAAGGAAGGTTAGGTAACTAAGAATAATAAATATAAGGCACTCTATTTCTAGTAAATAAAGCCCTCTTATAATAATAGATTTTAGACATAAATGCAACGTAGAAATTAGTTAAGCTAGGCACTAACTAGATAATAGTAATATAGCTACTCTCGCGTCTATATTAATAAGAGCCTATAACTATATTAGCTAGGTTAACGTCTCTATTAATATCTTAGGGGGCTGTTACTCTATGCAGTTAATAGCAATTAGGTAGTTCTAGAGCTATAGTTATTAGTAGAAGCGACTTTAGCAATGCAGGATTCGCTATATTTATAGGCGAATTATAGAATTCGTTATTACTAGTATCTAGATAAACGACTAGGTTAACTTCTAGCACTAGCAATAGCAAACCGTACTAAATAGGTCTAACTTAGCTAATATTAGCACGCTTAACTAACTATTAACTTAGTTTATCTATGCGACAGCATTAACGCTGTTGCTGCTAGGCTAATTCTATATTATATATAGTTATCTACTTAATAGGCTTAATAATAGTAAGTTAGTCTAGATCTATAGGTATTACGTACTCTGTCTTAAATCTATTAAAGAAATAATTTAGATTAAAAATAACGTTATAGACGACGCGTACTATATACTTAATAGAAATCTAAACGCGAAATTAGTTAGAGGAAACGTAGCTAATAAGATAACTAATTAACGCTTAAGACTTTAGCTTATTAGCAGTAAGTAATTTAGTGTTAAGCACGTATACTTAATAACTAATTAGCTAGAAATAGAAAATAACTAGTTTATAGCTATTAATAATCTTAAATAGAGTCTTAAAACTAAGAGATACTATAGTCGTATAATTAAGTAAGTAACTAGCAGTTTTAACTAACTTATTTAATAAGTATTTTAGTAGATTAGCCTAAAGTGCTTATACTTAAGCCTTAATAATAAGTAACGCCTCTAAAATTTCTATAGAACCGTTTTATACTAGTACACTAGGTGTTAAATACTCTGCTTAAATACTCTCTTAAGAGCAGACCTATTTAATAAATAGTACTAATACTATTTTATAATTAGTATATATAAATATAACCTTATAGTTATAATAACGCTATAAGCTATTAATAGTCTTAGAGAGCTAATATAGTAACACTAGATTAGTTTTATAGTTATACGTATTAACTTTATTCTTCTTACTATACTTATTAAACGCGTATAGGGTATAGCAGTCGCCGTTCTAGTAAGGCTCCCTCTTAATAGGAACTAGGTATATTAAATTAACGTGTAAATGCTTAAACAGATAAGTAGCTAGCTATATATAAGAATAACGTAAAATAATCTAGTAGAGTTTAGATTTAATATAGATCTAATAGTGTTTATTACACTTATAGTTCTATAGTTATAAGCTATTAACGTTTACCTTAAGTTTCTCTATTATAGCCTTACTAGAATAGCCCTAGGTTATATAGACCTCTTTCTATAATAGCTTATATAGCAGCTTTAGCTTCTTTTATAACTATGTAACTATAATAGTCTATACTAGTTATAATAGTAGTAATTTAAGTAGTAGAGTATAATTAGCTAAGTCTTTATTAAGCAGGTAATAGCTAGTATTAAACTCTAGCCTAGTAATAATATTAGATAGGTTGTTATTTTTATATAAGATAAGCTTATAGCTAGAGAAGTTAACGCCTTTATTATAGCAACGTCTAATACTAAAGATAGATGTAATAAAGCTATTAATAAGAGTAACGTCCTTTAATAGAATACAGGTAGGACTGTTAGAGCTAATAGTAGACACTTCTACCTCTCTCTAGGCTTAAATTAGTAGGCGCTTATTACCTATAATAACGTAATAGCCTTTAGTATTAGAATGCGTATAACGCTAGGTTAGCTATAACTTAGAGTTAATAATATAAATATGTTACGAGGACGCAACAAGTAGGCCTTTAGTTCTTGCAGCAAAGACTAATTAATTACTACGTGCAATATCTAGGTAAATATAAGACGTTATATATAGAACAGAAATAGCGAAATAGGTGCAAAGCAGAAATACTTAGAAGGGTAGTCTGTGCTTCTAGTGCGCGGACTAACTGCTAGTTAGGGTAAAGTTTAGAGAATAGTTCTAGGCGTACTAATAATAGTACGAACAGGACTTAGTAGTATTAGAAGATCTAGGAAGGATACTATAATAGTACTCCCCCCCTATTCTCTTTTTAAATTAGGCGTTAGGTTGCTAGGCTACTAGGTACTAGTTTGTTTAGGTATTAGGTATAGAATCGCTTAACTACTTTAGTCTCTTTTAGAAACTTAGCTAGCTCCTATAATAATTTATTATAGCTAGTCTATTAGGTTAGGTATTTCTAGATTTATTTTCTCTTATTATAGCGGATTCTTTTAACGCTCTTAATAATAAACTCTAGTTTATTATTAATTATAACAGGTTTAGGGGGCAGGTTCCGCTAGCTAGGTAGGTAATTAGATTTAAGCGCAGCTAGTTAGATTAGAGAGACATAAAATACTAAATATATCTTTATACTACTAGGTAGGTTTAGTTAGTAAGCGTAGAACAAGACTACTTTAGCTACTAGAAATAGGCTAAGGTTCTTCTAGTCTAGCTTCTTTAACTATTAGTTAGTTTAGATATTTTAGGCGTTAAGCCACACTTAGTCGCCTACTTTATACGTTAGAGTAGGTATTTACGTTTAGTTTATATATTCTTACTATATAGCTTACGCCTATAATAACTCTTTATATATAAACTTAATTATATCGCGTATCTTCTTAATTATCTTATTTACGTTAGCTACTTGCAGTGCCTAATAGGCTAGGCAAACTGTGTTTATTAGGGGTTTAAAACCTATTTAGGGGTGTTATCTATAGTTTATAAGGAATAAAGAAACTTATATAGATTTAGAGGTTATATTATTAGCTTTAAACTATACTATTAGTAGCTATTATACCTAGTTATCTTATTAGTAGTTTATAAATACTTAGAGGACTTGTTCTATTATAGCGTTCGCGTTCTTAGTTTATCTATTACTCTTAGAGTAGAAAGTAGTAGAGAGTTAGGCTTAAACCTTTAGTTATTTATATAGTTTATTATAGAAGGCAGAGACAAACTATATTTCTTAATTAGATACTATAGTATTAGGCAGGCTATAATAGACCTACACGTGTTAGAGAAATAGTTCTACTATTATAAGGGCTGTTATTAACGCGCAGGGGATTATATATTAGTACTTTAATAGTCTATTAACTACTACTATAATATTTATATAGCCTTTAGATTTAGGTAAGTTAATAACAAAGTTAATAGAGATATCTTACTATCGCCGTTTAAGTACAGGCAACGGTTTTAATAAGCTATAGTACTTCTTATAGGAAGCCTTCGCCCTATAATAGGTATAGTAGCAGGCAATAAATTATTAGATAGTATTAAACATACGCGGCTAGTAATACTTGCGCTAAAGAATATTAAGAGTCTTCCCTCTACTAGGGTAGCTACTAACAGGAGACTTATATATAAGTTAGAGTAACTTAATCCTTAGTTTATTAGAGTTAGGAATTACTAATTAGTCTTAGTAGTATAATCTGCTATTTTAGTCTTTACACTTACTTAAAGTAACTAGTTTAGACTATTAGGCGCCTTCTTAGAGTAACTTTAGCGTGTCTTAAATAAACCTATTATTAGTATATTTATTATTAATAATATCTGTTATTAAGTAATCTGTCTTAGTTAGGTTTATTATTAGGGCTCTTAAGGATATTATTCTAGGAAGCTCTAAAGGCTTAGAGAATAGTTTAGGCCTTAATAGTGTCTAGTTTCTAGCTTATTAGGCTTTATCTTACGCAGGAACGTCTTAAGAGCATCTTATTAGAGCGTTAGGCTTCTCTCCTTTCTTTCTAGAATAATAGGTTATTATAAAGTTAAATTAGGAGAGGTATTTAGACTATTAGGCTTATTAGTAGCTTAGCTACTTTATTATTATAAAGTACTACAGGTTCTTATAATTGCTTAGTACTTTAATTAGGAAGGTAGCTTCTTTAAGTTTAGGTCTCTATTACTTAAAGCATTAGA